>PVKP010033633.1:13418-24989 GCA_004027715.1 Plecturocebus donacophilus | reverse complement strand
AGCATTTCACAGGTTTAAATAAAATATTGGTTGGCTGCTTATTTGTTATTTTCATCCCCTATTCCTTCCTGTCTCCATTGTTAAGCACAATTATTGGCATAAAAGAGGTTTTTAATACCCATTTTTAGACTGCATTCTAGCCTGGGCAATAAAACAAGAATCCCATTCTCTCTCCCTCTTTCTCTTCCTCTTTCTTTCTATCTTTCATCCTTCTTTTTTTTTCTTTCTTTCTTTTGCTGTTTCTTTCTCTCTCCTTTTCTCTCTTTTTCTAAAATCTCTTCCTCTTTCATTCTTTTTATTCAAAAAAAAATTAAAAAAATAAAAAAGAAGCATTTGAAAACTTCAACATACTTTCATGATAGAAAACATTTAACAAATTAGGTATAAATGCAATATACCCAAACACAATAAAGGCTGTGTATGACAAGCCCACTGCTAGCATCAAATTCAATAATAAAAAGCTGAAAGCTTTTTTTCTAAGATGAAGAACGAGACAACAATGCCCACTCTTACCATTTCTATTCAACACAGTACTGAAAGTCCTAGGCAGATTAATTGGGCAAGAAAAATAAATTAAAGGCATCCAAATCAGAAAGGAAGAAATAAAATTGTCTCTGTTTCCAGACGACATGATCTTATATACAGAAATTCCTATAAGACTCTACTAGTCTTAGATTCAGATTGATGGATCTAAAAAAGCTGTATCATAAAAACAGAGAGTCAAACAGCAGTTGCCAAGGGCTGGGAAGTCGGGGGAATGGGGAAATGTTGGTTAAAGGGTATGAACTTTCAGTTACAAGATGGATAAGTTCTGGGTATTTAATGTGTAGTATAGAGACTATAGTTAACAATAATGTATTACATATTTGAACTTTGCTAAGAGAGTAGATTTTAAACGTTCTTATCACACACATACAATGTTAACTATGTGACATAATAAATATATTAACTAACTTGATTGTGGTAATCATTTCACAATATAAACATATATGAAATTATCATGTTGTATACCTTTAATTTATACAGTTATGTCAATTATACCTCAATAACACCAAAAAAAAAAAAAAAAGATAATCACAACTAAATATTTTAACCTTAGGAGACTTTTACATTCAAGCAATTATATCATGGTCTGTGTTCCTAAAGTATTGGATTGTATTTACACATTTAGATGGTTTCTGTAGAACAACAAATGTGGCAGTATTATGTCCCTATTACCATAAAACTTCGCTGGGGAAATCTCCCTCTCCCATCATGCACATATCACCATGGCAGTTTCAGATTAACCATATTTAGTTAAGAAAATGCTGGCACCCCAATTGAGAACTGCCCACTCATTACCCAGAAAATCCCTCCCTGCATCCCCCACCCCTTTTTTTTGAAATGGAGTCTCATTCTGTTGCCCAGGCCGAAGTGCAGTGGTGCGATCTTGGCTCATGGCCATCTCCACCTCCTGGGCTCAAGCAATTCTCCCTGCCTCAGCCTCCCGAGTAGCTAGTATTACAGGTGCCCGCTACCGTGTGTGGCTAATCTTTGTATTTTTTAGCAGAGATGTGGTTTCACCACGTTGGTGAGGCTGGTCTGGAACTCCTGACCTGCGTCACCTCCCAAAGTGTTGGGATTACAAGCGTAAGCCACTGTGCCTGGCCAACCCCTCCCCTTATTATGGAATATTCCATGCCTTCATTATGCTTACCTATACAGCATGTGAGCCCTGGCCAGGTTGGGCACGGCTCATTCTTTTGAGGACACTTGCAATCCTCTCTTGAGTGTGTACTTGCTTTTGCTCTGCAATCAATCTTTTATACTTTCACTTTGGTCTGGCCTTCAGATTCTTTTATGGGGTGAAGCCAAGAACCTGTACTGGCCTACTGGCAACATCATTATTGATACTGTCATTTTACAGGGAAGAAACAAGGCTTGCCCCACCTCCACATCTATACGGTGGCAGAGCTGGACTTCACACCATCCCTCTCCAATAGTCCTAGTGTTGATCGTCACCCATTCTACCCTCTCTCCCGTCTGGCATTAGTTACTACACTCTTAATCGTTGCACTATATTGCCTTTCAAATGTGGCGAAGCCTCAAAACTGACTATGCACTAGGCCACAAAAGAAACAACAATAGACTCTCACAAACGGAAATCTGAAGAAACACATTTCCTAACCACAACATGATAGGATCAGAGTAAACAACCAAAAGACAGCACAGTTTCCCCGACTTGTTTCACTGAGAAATTTTAAAAGCTGCTTCCAAACACTTCTTAGGTTGACCAGGAAATCAACATCAAAATAACAAATGGCTAAGAAATAAACTCCAATGAAAATACTATACATTTTAAAGGCCAAACATTTTCAAAGTGGCACAGAGGTGAACATTCATGGCCTAAAATGCATTTATTAAAAAAAATAAGAAACACTGACAAGTAAATTAAGTTTTAAGCCAAGGTATTAGAAACAGAACACAAGGTAATCCCCCCAACAAAGTAGAAGTAAATAATTAGGAAAGAAAATAAATAGAAAAATATAATAAAGAAAAGCAAGATTTAATTAAATCTCAAACAGAAAATAAGAGTAGTGGATCAATAAAACCAAAAGGTGGTTAATTGAAAAGACCAACAATATGGAAAGATTGATCAAGAAAACAAAGGAAAAGACAATAATAAACAATGGTAGAAACAGGAAGAAGGATAGGTCCTCAGAGAAGGAAAGGATTAAAACCTTATAAAAGAAATTCCTATACAACTTTCTACTAATAAGAAGAGACTCTAGGAAGATTGTTTCTTTTTAGGACAATATAAATGATCAAAATTGGCTCAAAGGTCATCATAAGAACTAAAAATAATAAGAGAAATGCCTAAAATACTTCCAGAAGTACACTAATCTATTTTCTTCCCACAACTACACACACAGACATCAGTTTCAAATAGTTTAATGGAAAATTTTCTAAAATCTTTCAAGGAACAGATGATGTCTGCATTAGACAAATCATTCTAATACACATATATGTGCATATATATATGTATTCAAAGTTTCAATCACCCCCAGTTATTTAATGAGGCTGCTATAGTTCTGCTATCAACACCAGACAAATACAAAATAAGAAATGAAAATTGTAGGCCAAAAAGTTGCTTATAAACACATGAGGTAAAAACCTACAATAAAATATAAGTAAATCTAACCCAGGAGTGGATGAAAGAGTTATATGACATGACTATGTAGGTGTTATCTCAGGAATTCCAGGAAAGGTCATATTAGAGAACCAATCTATGCATTTGGTTAAGCCTGGCAGGTTGAGTAGACATGCATTCATCTGTGTTTCCTCTGATATCTCATGAAACCACCTGTAAGAGAAAGTTAGGGGCAGAAAAGTAGCAAAGACCAGGGAATAGAAAAGGAAAGGACAAATAAGAGATAATCAAACATTTTGGAAGATAGGTGCATATACGGTAGCTAATTTCACAGAATGAAAGAATAAAAAAATCTGATTACTTGTTTAAGGGAAGCTGACAAAGAGTAAGCCAGTGTACACTTTTGAATGCAGAAAGTTGTCAGGAATTAGAAGAACTGTTTCCTCAGAAGATCAGTCGAAAAATGAAAAATCAAAATGGGGCACAGTCAACAAGAGGCATTCCTTGAACAGAGCTCCTAATCAGATTTTTAGGGTCTTATTCTTAAATGTGAATGGGTACCCAATGAACACCTGATGAATTCTTTCAGAACAAGCAAATAATAGAACAGGAGCTGGGAAAGAAACTTGAAAGAAACTAGTACTTAAAATAACCTTGGAAGAAACATAAAATTTTAAAAATTATCATCCTCATTAGTAGAGAGAAAATTTTGGATTTCTTGAAACAACAACAAGATGCTATAAAAGATAAACAACTTTTTGTTTATTAAAATATAAAATTTTAATAAATTAAAAATATAATGGCAGAAGTTTTTTAATCACTAGAAGGAATGAAGGTCCTCAGAAAATATCATAGAAGATTCAAGAAGACATACAAGATTGTCAAGAAAAGCAGGAAGTCTCTAGACGATCAATTTAGGAAACCTAACATCCAACTAACAGGAATTCCAAAAGATAAAAGAGAAAGCAGAAGGAAGAAAATAATCAAATATCACAAGCAACATGATCAGAATTGACATAAAGTGGTCTCCATTTGAATGGGCCCTGGAGAGCGAAGGACAACAAATGAATTTAACACTCACACCAAGGCAAACCATCATGAGATTTTAGACTCAAAGGATTAAAGAGAAGAGCCAGAAAGTTTCAGAGAGGCAAAACAGATTACATAGACAGACAAGATGAAGAATCAGAATGGCATCAGACTTCTTATTAGCAATGCCAGAAACTGCAAGACAGCTAACTAAATTAATTTCCAAACTATGCATTTATACTTACCAAGTATTTATGCAGTTGTGAGGATATGTGTATATATATATACCTTCTATGAACTCTTAGGAGGCTATTGGATAATGTGGTAAACCAACATGAGATAGTAAAGCAAAAAAGAGGAATGTATGTAATCCACGAGACAAGACTGAACACGGGAGAGATGTCAAACTTCAGAAGGTCAGCCTTGGAAGCTGAAACTAACCAGAACTGATGGGATCAGGAGAATGGATAATTCCAGGAGGGCTTCCCCAAGAAAGGAAAATGGAATTGATAAATTATTCAATGTGCCTCACTGTACTGAGAAGAATTTTAGAATTCTGCAGAGCACTTAGGAAGAATTCATAATGAGGACACACAAAATCCAAGCAAATATATGAGGGTAATACTTATTTTGGGGGGGATGCTGCACAGGAAAGGCAACGTGATCATAATATAGTACATGACTTTATTACAAACAACATTTAAGTAGTCACCATAATGGTAACACTGATTACTGACGAACCTCCAACTGTGGTGTATTATGAGAATGGACAGGGAATGAAAAGGATTGTTATGGAAAAAGTCTACATCTTCTGTTCTATTATGTGAACAGATTAATGTCTGAAACTTGAAAAATTACAGAGTTGTATCAGCATATCATTTCAAATTACAGAAGTAAATACAGAAGGAAGAGCCAAAAACTTAAAGATAATCCATGTGGGAAACGACACAGGCTGGGAAAATGGCAGAAAGAAGTACCTGTGTTTTTAAAGGTCTTATTGACTGATACTTTAAGATATATATATGTTTTACTTTGGTAAAATTAACAACTGAATTAATAAAACGTTTCAATATAATTTACTCTGGATAAACAGATTAAAAGAGAAAAATGATACAATTCTCAAAGATTCTGTAGTAGGCATTTTGATAAATATTCTATACACAGGCCTGATTAAAAGAAATAACTAGTGTTCTCATTGTTCAACACCCACTTATGAGTGAGAACATGTGGTGTTTGGTTTTCTGTTTTTGTGTCAGTTTGCTGAGAATGATGGTTTCCAGCTTTATCTATGTCCCTGCAAGGGACATGAACTCATCCTTTTTTATGGCTGCATAGTATGCCATGGTGTATATATGCCACATTTTTCTTTATCCAGTCTATCATTAATGGGCATTTGAGTTGGTTCCAAGTCTTTGCTATTGTGAACAATGCCACAATAAACATACATGTGCATGTGTCTTTATAATCAAATGATTTATAGTCCTTTGGATATATACCCAGTAATGGGATTGGGGAGGGGAACATCATACACTGGGGGCCTGTCAGGGGGTGGGAGGGTAGAGGAGGGATAGCAGGAGGTGGGGGTTAGGGGAGAGATAGCATTAGGAGAAATACCTAATGTAGATGACGGGGTGATGGATGCAGCAAACCACCATGGCACGCATACACCTATGTAACAAGCCTGCATGTTCTGCACATGTACCCCAGAACTTAAAGTATAATAATAAAAAGAAAGAAATAACTTTTAGTAAACCAGAGCCAGCAGAAAATGTCCTTAACTTGAAAAAAGGTGTCTATCAGAAAGCCTCAATTTAAATATTATAAGTATTCCCCCCGAACTCAGGAACAAAACTAAAATGCCCGTTTTTACTGTTACTATTCAGTATTAAACTGGCAGTCCTGGCTAACACATTAAGGCAAAAGAGAAAGAGAAAATAAGATAGAAAAAGAAAAGAACAGGGGTATAAATTCTGAAAAAGAGGAGACAAAGCTGCTACTATTTTTGAAGATGTAATTATTTCTCGAGAAAAACATAAGACGATATTAGGAGGGAGAAGACCACTTAATAAGACTTTAATGCACAAGATCAGCGAGCTAAAATGAATAGATTTCCCTTATGCCAGCAAGAAATACATAGAAAATGTAAAAGGAAAATGAATTCCTGTTTACAAATACAATTTTTAAATGCCTAGCACTAAAGTGACCCAATAAAGTCCCAAGTTCAAAAAATCATGAATAAATGGAGAGATATACTATGTTTCTAATTGGGGTCATTCTGAATTTCTTTTAAAACACAAATTCTTCCTAAATTTATCTATTCATTTAGTGTCTCTCAATTGAATCCCAGTAAGGAAGATTATAGAACACTGCCTTTAAAATCACAGTAACTAAAACATTTCAGAATTGAAACAAGAATGAAAAATAGAACCATGGATTAAAACGTGTCACTGATGCAAATTCATACATAAAATGTAGTACACTGGTTCCCCTTTGTCCACAGGGGATGCTTTCAAGATCCCCAGTGGATGCTTGAAACCACAGATAGTACCACACTTTGTATATACTATGTTTTCCCCCACCTATACATAAGTTAGGCACAATAGGAGATTAACAATATCTAATAATAAAGTAGATCAACTATCACAATGTACTGTAATAAAAATTATGGAAATGTGGTCTCTTTTTCTCTCTCAAAACATCATACTGTAGACATTACCAACCTCAGCATATGATTTTGTTCTTTCAGGAAATTTCACATTTTCACTAAAGGAAGCACTTGACGGTTTCTCTTTGGCATATCTGAACTGCCAGCATCAATCCTCTTGTGCTTTGGGGCCACTATTGACTAAAATATAAGGGTTCCTTGAACACAAACTCTGTTATCCAGGACAGTCAATCTGATCACCAGGACAGCTACTCAGTGACTTATGGGCCGGTAGTGTCTACATTGTGGATACCCTGGATAAAGGGATGGTTCACATACTGGGTGGGATGGAGAGGGACAGCATGAGATTTCATCACACTTCTCAGAATGGGAAGTATCTTAAAACTCATGAATTGTTTATTTCTGGAATTTTCCATTTAATGTTTTGGACCAAGTTTTACTACAAGTAGCTGAAGCCTCAGAAAGTAAAACTGTTGATAAGGGAGGACTACTGTAGTTAATAATAGCATAAAGAGATCAAATAGCTATGAAGGAATCTAGCAGAAGTACAAAGCCCTCAGAGAGAAAAATACAAAGTTTAATAGAAAATATTTTTAAAGTAATAATATACACAAACCATATCCACTAGATGGAAGTCGTAATATTGTAAAAATGTCCGTTCTCTTCAAATTGATTTATAGATTCAGTGCAGTTCCACACAAAATTTCAACATTTTGACAGGTGAATTTGGGAACACAAAAGTCTAAGACATTTTGGAGGAAGGGGAAGAGATTTGCTCCTTCGGAGGTCAAGAGTTCCCGGGAAGCTGTCATCGCTATGGCAGTGTGGCACTGGCATCAGGAGGCACTGTCGCAGGCCAAGGGCAGAGAAGAGAGAACACAGAAGCACACCCTGCCTCTATACTCCCAAAAAGGGTAGCACTGTGAATCAGTGGGGAAAAGGATCATTTAATCAATTAATGGTGTCCTCAGAATGATTGATAAGAATCAAAACAAAGACTTCAAACTGTAGCTCAGACAAAAAACAGTTGGACCTCAGATAAAACAGGAAATGTAAAAACAACAAGTTCACCCAGATTATGACTAAGCAAGCGGGAAGTTTGGGGTGAGCTCCTGGGGTCAAGCCTGGCTAGAGGAGCTGAAAAGCCGCCACAGGCACATGGAACACAAGATCAGACAGAATCAGCTGGAAGAATAACTCAGACAATCAGGAGACTATCCCAAAGTTCTTAACAGCACATGTACACCTAAATAAAGCAAGACTGTGAAGATTGAATGACAAGATGTCACGGGGCTTGCAGAGGTACAGAAACAAATTAAGATCCCTCTTCAAAAATAAACACTATCAATTTTTTAAAAACTCAAAATGACAAGAAATAAGAAAGCTACTGAAAGGTTAAATAATTGTCATGGAGGAAAGTTTGAGACAACTATTATGAACACAAAGTAAAAAACTGAAAAGATGAAAGCACCAGGAGGCAAATAAAAGCTGTGAGGGCTAAAGTGGCTCCAATGTAAGAATATTTTTGTTTAAAAATTTTAAAAGTTTTGTGAGATATTAGAGAAGGAACTCTTCCTTGAATAACGGTAGCAGCGAATCTGCCACCTTAACACAGGATCAACTGTGAAGACTGACAATGCCCACGGAGTCTGTCTGTCATTTCACTCATAACGAGGGTGCATTTACCTTAAAAAATCCTTATCACAAGAAGTTTATACATAAAATTTTAAGCTTTAATAAGATAGAAGTCACCATACACAAAGGTGATGGACAAGAAAAGTATATTTATACTTACAGAATATTTAGCGAATTCTCCCATATCATGAAAAAAAGGACAAATAACTCAATCACATTGGCAAAAAATAAACAAGCAATTTATAGAAGAGGGAATTTAAATGGCCAAGAAACATGAAAGGCTGTTCAGTGTTCCACATCATAAGGAAAATACAAATTAAAACAAAATGTAACTCTTTATTCATCACCTTTGCAAACCGTGGCTGTGTGTAGGAAGATGGTTCATCTCAATTGCTATTGGTGAAATACATTCATTCAGCCTCCTAGAAAGACAATTTGGCAGGACCTATAAACAAGTCTATGCAACAATCTTGCATGTTCTTCACATGTACCCCAAAACCTAAAATGCAATAACATATTTAAAAAAAGAAAAAATGGTACATATACACAATGGAATACTATTTGGCCATAAAAAAGAATGAGATCCTGACATTTGCAACAACAGGGATGGAACTGGAGAAATAAGCTAGGCGCAGAAAGACAAACTTCACATGGTCTCACTTCCTTGGGAGAAATCAAAACAATTGAGCTCATGGAAATAGATAGTAGAAGGATGGTAACCAGAGACCAGGAAGGGTAGTTGAGAAAAGGGAAGTAGAAATGATTAATGGGTGCAAAAATACAGTTAGATAGAACGAGGAAGACCTAGAATTCAATGATACAACAGTGTGACTGTAGTTGACAATAAGTTATTGTACATTTTAAAGTAACTAAAAGAGTATAAGTGGGATGTTTGTAACATAAAGAAAGAATAAATACTTGAGGTGATGATAACCCATTTACCCTGATGGAATTATTATGCATTGTATGCCTGTATCAAAATATTTCATATACCACATAAATATATATACCTGCTATGTACCTACATAAATAATTTTGAAAAAAAAAAACAAGTAAATAACTGGACCTTTTGCCTCAACAATTTCATTTTCTAAGGTTTAGAGACAAGATAAATACTTGCATTCATGTAAAAACCAAAAAGAAATATACAATCATTGTTATGACAGTTTATTGGTAAATGTGAACAATTTAAAGCAACCTAAATGTCCTACAATTGGAGAACAAATAATTATGGTATATCAATTCTATGGAATGGCATGTATAAAAAGAATGAGGCAGATCTACATGTATTAAGGTTAAAAGATCTCCAAGTTTTCCACTATTAAAATAAGTAAAAATGCGAAGTGCAGAATGTAGAATAGCACATGCAAAGTAATTTATTACAAAACAAGGACACAAATTATGTATTTACAAAAAATGCGTTATGCATTTTCTATGCGTATGCATAGAAAAATATAAGAAAAGCTATGCCCAAGACTCTTCGCAGGACTAGGAAGGGAAGCTACAAGGGTGGGTGAGTGATAAAGATAACTTTTTCCTTAATTTACTTCTCTACTGTTTTAAATTTTATGAACAATAATGTATAGTGTATTTCTTTTGTATTAAAAAATTTAGAAGATTAAGTAATGTTATTTCTGAACTCATTTACTAGAGAAAATATAGGATTTCCTTCTCTTTTCTGGTCAGAGGTATCCCCCATCTTGGGACAGGATATTGAAATAAAAATAAAGATATTTAGCCTTTCGCCATCCTGGGCCGTTTTCTTCCTTTTCCTTATTTTGATCAAGGTTGATGGTATAAAAATTCAGACCCCGAGGCAGTCATGGGAATAGCCAACAGAGGCCCCTTGCCAGGACAGGTGAGGCCACAGCATCCAATGTTTAAAAGTAAGCCAGGTGTTTACCCTGGAGTGTTTATTTTCTAAACCACCGTTTTTAGACATGACATTTGTGCAGGCAGGGGAAGGCCAAGGGATGTGAAAAGGTCCAGAGATCTTGAGGAAACAGTTAATCCCAGCCGCAAACGACTGCTATGTTCAGTGTCCTGGCCAGCTGAGCAGTAGTTTCAAAACAAGAAAGTCACGTGTGTTACGGCCAGCTGGACTCACACCAACAGCTGTCCTGCTCCCGTTTTAAAAATCTGATATCCTCATTATCTTCTCTTTCATTTCATTATATCACATCACATACCTATGTTCTTGGAAAGAAGGATTAAACTAAAGTGAAGCCTTAGACACAAATGGAACTAAAGGCATGAAAGCTGCAGTATAGCCAGAGATAAAGGTTGAAGGAAGGGAGATAAAGACTCACCGGGTGCTCAGGTCGCTGCCCCCGCCTGCCATCTTCCCACCCTAGGCCCTGCCTGGGCCTCAAAACCAGGCCTCTGAGCCCCTCAGTCAGCCCAGCTTGCCTGGATTGCGGCTGCTCAGGCCTCAAGCAGGAAGTTGGCCGACAGACTGACTGAGCGAGAGCTCCGCCCAAACAGGGAAAAGAGAAGTGAAAGTATTTATTTAACCTCCTGCTGGGCTGCAGACGCTGTGTTTCTCCTCCTTTCTCACTCCAAGGCGTTCTCAGCTTTTCTGAAATGTGGTAGAGGGTTGCAGGAGAGGCCTGACAGGCGGCAAGACCTGCAGGACCAAGGAAAGAGGGCCCAGGGCACAAGCAAGGCCAGCTCCTGGAGTCCGCTAGTTTGTGCAATGGACAGCAAACAAATTTGCTTGAACCAAAAGTGTCCTTAGCTGCTCTGCCTTCTAAGAGGGGGCATAGTTTACATGGGGGTGGGGGGGGAACTCCATGTTTGCCCCTTCTTGATGAGATGGCTGGGGATGGGGGCTGGAGGATGGGAGGGTTGGAGAGAAAGCCAGAAACTTCTAATCTTCTCTCAGGCCGACGGGAGAGCCTGGGCTGGACATTGGTCTTGACATTGGGACCCAGGGCTGGAGAAAACCGAAATGCTCGGCATTATAACCTGGGGAGAGTGTTCTTAGCCTTCCCAGAAATCAGCCAGAGGTTAAGAGAGAACTCTCCACAGCCCTGGGACCAGAGGCTGGAGCCAGCATGGTAAGAAAGCAAACATTTTAGGTGCAAGGGATTAAGGAATCTTGACTATGGAG
>PVKP010033633.1:0-13318 GCA_004027715.1 Plecturocebus donacophilus | reverse complement strand
CACACACAGGGAGGCAGCTGGGAGCCTGGGGGCGCTGGAATCCAGGGCCTGAGGTGAGCAGAGGGGGGAAGGCGGCGAGCATTCAGGGGCCGGAGGGGATGGTGCTTCAGAGCCATGTTTTCCAAATTGCATTCTGCTGAACGCAATCTTTTCCAGCTGTGAATAAGGATGCTTGTCCAGGTACATTTGAAAATCTGGAGGGGGGGTCTTTCTACCCTCACTCCATTTTTGCCCTTTTTTCCCCTATGAGTGAATGAGCCAGGCACCAGGACACTGGTGAGGACAGCTTTTCCGGTGGGCAAGGTCATTGTTTCATCAGGCACTGCACACCTGTACCTTTCTCTCTCTCTCTCTCTCTCTCTCCTCTGTCTCGCTGTCTCTCACTCTTCCTACCCTCCATGACTCTCCAGCTTTATGGGACTGAAGGGCTGGTAAGCTGAGCCTCTGTTGGGCACAGCTGTCCTCTGATTCCAGTCTCCATAAGGCACACTGGCCCCAACAAGGCCTGGCACACCAGTATGCTCTGGTGTGGTTCACACTCTCCCCTCTCGCTGCCTCTGGGCAGCAGGCAGGCCCAAGCCACTGAGTGGCATTGACATAAATGTGCCAGCTTTTCCTCTGGGTGTGCTTCGGGGCTGCTAAGAGCAGCACCTGGAATTCCAGACCAATGAGCCGCAGGTTGGCAGGGAATTCCTTAAGGGTTGAACTACATGGGCAGACATGCCCATGCTGGGGCACCTCCTGGCAGAAAGGAGGGAGACGTTCTTGTCCGATGAGGTTGGAGACAGATGAGCATGCACCATGCTCTGCTGGTTTATAGAGGATCACAGGTAGGCCTCTGTGAAGAAAGCAGTTTCTCCGATCCAGAAAACAATGTCAGACACACCAAAGGGACAGAACCAAATTAACAAGTAGCATGAACTTCTAAAAATCCTGCTGGATTCTTCAGAAGGAAATAGTGGAACTCCTGGGGCATTTTCCATGGCTGTAAGGAACACAGGCAATAGGGAATGTTTTTGCTGTCACAGAAGTAGTCTTGGCTCCTGGAGCTTAGAAAACTCAAAAGTAGGAGAGGCAGGGATTGAGGAAGGACCACCAGGCACGGGATGCAGCCAGATGATGGGATTCATACACTTCACCAAGAGCAGCTTCAGTTCAGACTTCACTGGTGTGGTTGAGGCAGGAAAATAGGGTCTGAGGGCAGGGAATCTAAGGCCATTTTATGGCAGCTTCCTAGAACTAAATTGCAAGGAAAATCCTAACTTTCCATACCTAAGTAACAAAAGGTCCTTTGCAAACCTCGCAAAATTATTTTGCTTTCTGCCACCAATCACACTGGTTGCCCCTTTTCTGCAGGGCAGATGGGAAATTGAAAGTACTTATGAATTGGTTGATTTTTGCAACCAATCAGATGTTTGCATAGGAATGTAACTTTGTGACTTTACTTCAGCCTCTGATTGGTGGCTGTCTGTGAGCCAAGTCTTCCTTTGCATAGAAGAGCAACTTTGTAACTTCACTTTAGCCTCTGACTGGTTGCTTTCTGCAACCAATCAGATGTTTGCATAGGAGTGTGACCTTTGTAACATCACTTCAGTCTCTGGTTGGTTGCTTTCCACAACCAATCAGACTGGTTGCAGGCCACCACTTCATTTACATGAGGTGAGCACGAAGTGGTCACTGGGAAATCTCCAACGGGTATTTGGACCAGAGAAGATTCTGTATTGGGGATCCTTGAGCACTGCTGCGGCCTGCTCCCACACTGTGGAGTGTACTTTTGTTTTCAGTACATCCCTGCTTCTGTTCTATTGTTGCTTCATTCTTTTCTTGCTTTGCCATGTGTTTGTCCAATTCTTTGTTCAAAACACCAAGAACCTGGACAACTTGCAGTCAAGACCCTCTACCAGGGTCTCAGTGGCGTTACATGGTGGGGGTGATTCTTCAACCTGGGACCCTCATGTGAGGACCAGAGGTCTATCCCTGGGATGAGTAGTTGGAATTCTGGACTAGAGAGTTTCAGGACAGGAGGCAGCGGCAGCAACAGTGCCACCAGGACATGAGGATAGAGAACCTGACCAGCCCCCAAGGGATGTGGAAGTGACAAGTGAACCAGGCAGCTCCATGTTGGATGTCTCCACAAGCATGGAACTAAGGTTGCGGGATCAGACCTGCTTTCAGAAAGGAGGAGGAATGTCTTCCCAGCTGTGGTTGGCCTGGGGTCTCCACGTGAGCCTCAGGGTGCCAATGAGGCAGGGCTGGAGACCACCAGGAGCAGAGGGAGTCTGGAGGCTGGGGCTGGAGCCAGGAAAGGCTTGAATGAATGATGCAGCCTTTTACCAGGTCTCTACTCCTAATATTTCTGCAAACCTCCATGTGTCTATGACTTTTACCATGGTGAGCTGGAATGTCCCCCAGACTGTCCTAGATTTTAGGACTGCCAGGTGATGCATGTGTGGTGATGAAAGGGGAGTACCCGGTGGCTCCTCCAGATGGTCTCCAGCAGCACCTGCTGGGCAGCAGCTTCCATTTCTTTGGGTTTGCAAATAGGTGCTTCTATGAAGAGGAGGGTCCCTGGCAGGTTTCTCAGTATTACTGAACAGAATAAAGGAAGGGCAGGGTGGGAAAGTACAGCTTCATGAAGATGTAGTGGTTATGAGACAGGAAGCACAGTTCTAGCAAAGGCCAATGCCCATCTGCCAACCATTGTCTGGAGGAGATGTTCAGGGAAGGAGTGGAGTCTGCCTTTCCACAGGTGCTCCTCCTGGAAACGTGGGTGGGAGGCAGCTGACCAGAACACTGGGGGGGCTTTCTCAGGGCACCTGTGCCTAGAAAAGGCTGAGAAGACCTTGTTTTGAGGATGAGGTGGGTCTTCTTAGACTGTCAGTCATAACAGAGCTGCTCTAGGGGAAATCCAAAATAAAGTCTCATGAGCTCTCCCCAGGGCCAAGCAAGTCTCTGGAGCTGGTAGGACAGCCCTGTGCATTTCTCCTAACTGGTGCACGTGTTTCTCATGGGTACAAATGCTATGCTGAGGGAACAGGATGGCATCCTAAAGGGCCCCAGCCCACTAACACAGGAGGACCGCCTGGTATGGCCAGGTCATGAAATGGCCCTGGGAACCAGGTTTTGCTGGATATCCTGTGTCTCACCTTGAGATGAGGCTGTCAGGGGCAGGTGGGCTGTAAAACTGCCAGATGGAACAGTTTTTTGGGGAGCAGATGGCCTCTAGGGTCTTCTGGTCCAGTGTCTTTCTGGACAACATACTGACACAGTTGTGCTGGTTTCCAAAACAATGACATTAAAGTCGAAAACTCATTCATCTTATCTGCTACTGATCTGTCTTCTTGGTGTAAAAGGGAACAAAGTGTAAGTTCCCTGATGTAGATCCATTTCTGCAGCTAATAGCCAGTTGAGAATGGCCAGTGGACTCAGTCTAGTAGGTAACACCCTCCTTTCCAGAGACAATTGGAGACCCCTTTACACTACCCGTATATACCACCTATGGCCAATGGCACCCTCTTGCATGAATAATTCTTGAGGGTGTTGAGCCCATTGAATGTGGGACCATGGAAGTGAGGGGACATTTATCCCAGAGGGCACATTTTTCCCAGAGCTTGGATTCCAGGCTCAGCTGTGATGACAATAATGGTATTCTTGAGCTATGCTTGTAAGAATCCAGAATTGGAAATTGGGTCTTTCCCTATGCGGGGGGCATGAGGAAGTGGGGTCTAGATTTACCTTTTCTCATTCAGACGATGGTACAATGCAGGAACCCGGAGTTATTTCTTGTATTTCCTAAATAAGCACAAAAGAAGCAGCACCAGCCAGCTCCTGTACAACACTCCAGGCCACACGTACTGACACAGATTTTACAAAAACGTCTGAGAGCAGAGATGTCTACTGGCATGCAGAATGCACCAACCATGGACACGTCTATTCTCTGAGTCCCAGAGGAGTGGTCACAGACACCAGAGAGAGCCAGAAGTGGTGGCTACATCATTATATGGTCAAGAACCAAGGTCCTGAGCTCTCAAGGCTGAGGTCCTGCATCCCTCTCCCCACCCAGACTCAGCCATGAACCCTCTGGAGGATGAGGTGAGCAGGGGATAGAAAGTGGTTTTACCTACCTTCCCAGAAGCTCTGGTAGGCGGCAGTTAAAGATGTAATCAAATATCTCAGCAGAGGATTCACCCCCTTCCCTGAACCTGCCACATCCTAGTTTCCAGCTTAATATTCCTGGGGCCACACTACATGACCCTGGAGTGTGCTGTCCTTGTATGAACCAGTGTAGACTCTTTCAGTCTCACACACCATGGGGTTCAGGAGAAAATGTGAATGAAGATTTTTCAGGAGAGAAATATCTCGGTGTTGATGTCATGTAGGAAGGGGTGGTTTCATGTCAGACAAAATATTTCAGCCCAGAGCAGTAGTTATAGCAGAAAGTGGGAAGACATCTGGTTATTTACATTGATGTGCAGTGCCAGGTGTCCAGTCTGTGTCCAGAGTGACTGTATTGGCTGGTAATTGTCAATTCTTGCTTGGATCAGAACAGAAAGTTTTGTTCTGGCAGGTGATTTCTGTGTTTAGATTCAAGCTACACTCTCATTCTTTCCCGCAGTGGGCAAAGCTCCACCCTACGCTCACACTAATTACACTTTGTTCCAGGGATCAGTCAGAGATTTGGGAAGGTTCATACACAGAGTTTGAGTTCTTTTCTATGACTTTTTCTCTTCTGGAATTTTCCCTTCATTCCCCAGAGAGCCTGGCTGCTCTGGGCTTTTCCCCATGGCTCGGCCAACCAGAAAGAAGGTAGGCTTTCTATCAAAGTTTTGGTTGCCCCACACAAAACTGTGGCTGTGGCTTCTCCCGGGGGCCAGGCAATGAAAAACAGGAAGTGCCTCTCTGAGTTTCATTTGCCTTGCAGAGGCCTCAGGCAGTTGTTTTTTGACTGCTGTCTAGAGTTTCTAGCTGTCATCTGCAAGAGGGCTGGACGGTTAGGATACCAGATATCAGAAGCAGAAATCCCTGCTCCTCACTCCTAAGTAATAACCCAGCCCTATCCCCTCCCACACCCAGACCTGGTCCTGGAGGCACCAGAAGTTCCACAGAGACTCCCCTGAGCCCTCTGCCCATTCAAGAGAAGAGACACCACTATACATAGCATCAAACAGGAAGACTACCTTTGTTACGAGATACACAACTCGGGACTATGCATACTCTGTACTTTTGTGGTCACAGGCATAGACTTATTTCAGTAAACAAAATAGCAAAGCACTTAATACAACTGGAGAATAGACATAGATATTCTAGAATTTCAGTTGGAGTTAATAATTACAAACTATCTACATAGATGAGACATATAAACTTTTGCAGAGGAGTTTAGGTGTATTTTTTGCCTTTGTTAGAGAAGGAGATTGAGTGATGGTATTGAATCCAGTACTTGATTCAGGAACTTACTGAAGCAGCCACCTCTCTTCAAGGGATTCAGGTCCTGGCCTTCCCTCTGTCTCCTTCCTGCTCTGACTTCCTGAGCATCTAACTAGGAAATAAATGGTACCCTACTGTGTATATGTGAGAGTTTGGTGTCATAGGGAACACAGTTGTGACAACTTTAGTTCCTGGGCTCTGATTCCAGAGCTTTGTGAAGCCTCCCAGGGCCATCTCTCCTCCTCCCTGGTGGAAGGCGCTTCTCCCCAGCTCAGGACTGTGTGCTGACACCCAGAACTCACTATGGTAGATTCCAGCTGAGAGGTCATTACTGAGAGCCTATGATTTCTCAGCTCAGGACAATGAGAGCACCAGGTCCTGGCAGCTCCCAGGGACATGGCATACCCACCAGGGTAGGAACCCAGCAGGCTCCTACATCTCTCTGAATCCAGGTGTGCTAGATTGACACCATGACAGGTATAGCCCCCATCCTTGTTCTTGGTTGTCCAGTGGTGTAAGGCAGACCCCCTTGCCTCTAGAACTGTGACCAAATCAGCCTTTGCCTCTGCCGCACAGGGCAATGGGGAAACAGTTACCTGCTCCCGTGGACCCAAGGAACTCGGTGGACCCCCAGCTCTGTGGCATCTCTACCTGGCCTGGAATTGCCGCTATTCCTCCATTAGGCAGCAGTGGTCCAGGCTGTGAGTGTCCCAGGTGGGTTTTATTGGTCAGCTGTGATTCCCTTGGCTGTCCAGCCTCTTCCTGGTGTAGGAGCTCTGCCTTCTGGGTGCAGGAGTGAGGGGTTGTTAATCACAATGCTGGCCCTTGAGCAGGCCAGGCCAGCCAGACGCTGTATGGGGGGAGTTGAGCTTTCGAGTGAAGTATTGTGAGGAGTTAAAAAAAAAAAAAAAAAAAACAATTGGTAAAATCTTAACATCCTTGGGGAGATGGCTGCGTCATTCCTAATGCTTGATTGCCTGGAAATGCTCTGATTCCTGCCCTTTTCCAGGGCTGTTTGCCAACAATGTACCCTCACCTTTTGGCTTTTTCTGTAAGGCACTGTGTATTTCATCATCGAAGTAACTTTTATCTAGCCTAGATGAATTGGGTCTTTCTCTTTTTAATTTATTTTTTAACAGCTTTATTGAGATACAATTAACACACCATATGATTTACCAATTTTTAATTGTACAATTCAAAATTATACAGTATGTTCACAGGCTGTTTAACCATCACCACAATCAATTTTAGAACATTTCAGTCACCCTTAAAAGAAACCACATACCCATTTCCCCTCAACCTTCCAGCCTTAGGCAACCACCAATCAATCTACTTTCTATCTCTATGGATTTGCCCAGTCTAAACATTTTCATATAAATGGAATAATCAGTTATGTGGTCTTTTGTGATTAGATTCTTTCACATTGGATTCTTTTCTTTTTTTCCTAAATTTAATTTTATTTTATTTTAAGTTCTGGGGTACATGTGCAGGATGTGCAGGTTACACAGGTAAATATGTGCCCATGCTAGTTTGCTGCACCTATCAACCCATCACCAAGATATTAAGCCCTGCCTGCATTAGCTATTTATCCTGATGCTCTCCTTCCCCCTGCCCCCAACAACAGTCCCCAGTGTGTCCATATGTTCTCATTGTTCAGCTCCCACTTATAAGTGAGAACATGTAGTGCTTGATTTTCTATTCCTACATTAGTTTGCTGAGGATAATGGCTTTTCCATCTATGCCTCTGCAAAGCACATGATCTAGTTTCTTTCTGTGGCTGTATAGCATTCCATGGTGTATATGTACCACATCTTCTTTATCCAGTCTATCACTGATTGGCATTTGGGTTGATTGCATGCTTTTGCTATTGGAAATAGTGCTGCAATGAACATACATGTGCATGTATATTTATAATAGAATGATTTCTATTCTTTTGGGTATATAATGAGTCTCTCTTGATTGCAAAGAGCCTGAATTGATACAAGGGTGTTTGTGTTAATCTTTTAAGTTTGCTTGCTTATTACATATGTATTGCATGGAGGGCCAGACAGACACTTTCTAAGTGCATAATAAACATTAACTCATTAATCCTCACAATAACCCAGTGAGCTATTTACTGCTAGTGTCTCCATTTTACAGATGAAACCGTACAGGGGAAGGATGCGTAACTTGCCCAAGGACAGACTGCCAGCAAGTGGAGAAGTCCAGGAGCTGGGCTTCTATTTACATAAGCTAACTTCAGAGGCTGTGCTCTTAAATGCTAGCCTGTGCTGCCTCTCAGTACAAATTAGTATACTTACCAGACCAAAAATAACTGAAGAGCCAACTGTCATTCAGTTTTGAGAAGGTATGGCATGGATGATGTAGAGCTGTATTTACTAATGTGACATTGTTGATTAGCACATCTTATTCATTAAGATGGTATACCCACCGCCTCCCCACTCCCTGCCTCTCAAACACACAACCACATTACAAAGCCTAGAATCGCTTGCATCAGAATGTCAACTATGGTGATTCTTCTAACCTGGGGAGGCCCACCAAGCTCTGGGTTCCTTAGTGGTAGGAGGTATGAGCTGCAATAGCTTGGAGCTTTGGAGGGGATGCTCTGACATGCTCCAGACCATTGAACCCCTGAAAGCTTACCTATATGGCACATCTCTGAATCTTTGTAAAGCTTCTCTCCCATCACTTGCAGTGTTTGTGACTTAATAAGTCATTCAGAATAGTCAACATTTTTCGCTTATCAGGCCCATGAACAACTGTCATCAATACAGTGGACCAATGTCCGTTTGCAGTGTCCAGAAAGGCTATATTGTAACACAGATCAGGATTCACCTTGCCCTGGAGCAAGACCGTAAAGATATATACTGCTGTCCAATCCTTTTTTTTTTTTTTTTTTGAGACAGAGACTCACACTGTCTCCTGGGCTGGAATGCAATGGCATGATCTTGGCTCATTGCCACCTCTGTCTCCCGGGTTCAAGCAATTCTCCTGCCTCAGCCTCCCAAGTAGCTGGGATTACAGGTGCCCACTACTGTGCTGGGCCAACAATGTGAATTGCTTCTCAACCTACATCCTGCTGTATCCTTCAAAATAGCATTTCTACATTAATAGTTGCATATTACTTGCTAAGGCTGTGCTAACCTAATATAATGAAGATATCACATTTGGCACAGCAACTGTAATTGGGGCTACTCCTTGGTTAAGTTGCTAGTAGTTGTTTAGTGGCATGAACCACCTAGCTTTCCCAGAGGGCAGACTGCTGAATTAAAATGGAGGTGTAACTGGGATAACAACCCCTGCCCCCTTCAAGTCTTTGCAGGTGTCATGAATCTCCATCATAGCCCAAGAATGTGATACTACTTTTAACTTACCTTTTTTCACCATGAAACTTCAGTTTGAGAGCCTTTTGCTCGGCCTTCCCTAAGACAGTCATTGTTATTTCATAGCTTAGGAAGCCACAGGTTAAGGAACCAGGTCAGCCAACTGCTATGTATTATGATGTATGCATGAATGTATTTCCTGATTATACATTCAGGCACGGGGAAAATGATTGCTGGGTGGCTCTGTGGATCCAGAGGGCCTATTGTGAGACAGACATTACCTGACCTCCACCTATTCTACTCTAACACGGGCTACAATAGTGCTTTGAGTCCTCAGGGATCAGCATCAACTCTGACATTGTACTCACCATCCCTTGAAAGATCTGTGTATTTTCTTCTCCTCAGCATGTGAGTTACTTGACCATACAGCCCTCCTTTGAAAACTTGAGGGAATCAGTGCTGTGCACACTTACAAGGTTCTTCCTTAGGAGAAATTATCCTCATTTTCATCAGTGGGTTCTGGATTTCGTAGAGAATTGGCTGAGGTTTGGAAGGTGGGCAAGTGGTCTAGACTTTACCTTTAGAAAGCTGACTTTGGCATTCTGCTCATCTATTTTTAATTTCTTTTGATTATATAACTAAAGCAATATCTATCTTGCCTGTAGGAACAGCATATCCTATTAGCTATCTTCATGGACACTTACAGGCCAGGCCTCCCAGGTGTCACTCTAACATTGATGCCCCTTAGGGAAATCACTTTAACTTGACCTCACAGTTAAATTCTGCCACTTGGCCTCTGTTATTCTGGAATTTTATCGTTTTGCTCACTACTGGGGGACCCAGTTCTGTAAAACATCCCTAGCACTGCTCCAGCCTGCAGGGGACAGCTCCTACTGAGCTTCTCAAGGATGTGGTGCCCCCTCAGCAGTGCATTCCTTCTTACCTTAGTTAGTGTCTGTGCCCTCTGGAGGAACTCAGTCCCCCGATGGATGGATTCTCCAGCTGTAGAGTGCAGAGCCATTCTAGCACACCAACATCCCTATCCTTCAGACCCCTTTTTCCAGACTCTGCCACAGTAGTTCTGGTATCTCTGCTTCCAGTTGATTTACTGTGTACCATGGCTTATACTAAGTCTCTAGGCGCCATCCAGGAGCACATCAGAATCATCACCTTTGGCCCTTGCTAGGGTAGCTAATCTCTGTGGTAGAGAAGCATGCCCCTTTATCAATAATTCTCACTTATCTGGTTTCATATTTACCCTTCATGGACGAGGATCCACTACCAAACACAATCTCCTCGCTCCTGCTGATGCGTGCTGGCCAGTCCTACAGCTCCCTCGGAGGATACACATGCTCTTCACTTTGCAGCCCGGCCCAGGACCATCTACTTGCATTGTCCTGAGCGGTATCAACATAGTCTTCATTCCAGAAAAATTGGGAGTTGGGTGGGGGTGGTAGCTCTCTCTTCCAACAAGGGACAGAAAGACTTGTCTGCAAACCCAGTAGGTTCAGGGGGCATCTGGAGTTCAAAGTTCTCACGTATATCTACCTAGATAGCCCAATACTGAGTTTTAAGGCCTTGACTTTGGCATAAGAGACTATCCTGAGCTTAGAATTCAGTCCCTGAGCCCCAAATTCAGTCTTCTATAAAGTTCTGTGATTCATAAAATCAGGGCCTGTATCAGACCTTCCTTGCTGTTTGCCTTCCAGCTGCAGGCATGAGGGTCTCTCCTCTTTAGGCTGGTGATGAATAGATGTAAGCCTGTCATTTACTCTTTTGAAGACATTAATGGAACTTAGCAATAGCCACCAAAACCCATACTTATTATAGTTACTTTTCTTCACTTCTTAAATGCCAATTGTACTAGCTATTTTACCTCTTCACCTGTAGCTCATCCAGTTAACTACAGATGAAAGTGTGAGCAACTGCTCAGTGATAGCACCCCTGAGACTATCCATATTCCACCCAGCACCATTGGGCTAGACAGTGATCCAGCCCCAGAGTCCTGTCCTCAGAGCTTGCTTCCTAGGGCATTACCTTAGGTTGCGTTCCCCAGAAGCAGATTCTGGGTTGAAGTCCCTTAACCAGGAGATTTATGGTGAGAGTTCACTCAGAAGGGAGTAGGGGAAGCAGCATCGTGTGGTCAAAAGCTAAGCCTGGATGTGGCCACAGCTGGAGACGAGCTCCAGCCTGATTCCTGGGAGCACAGAGTAGCCTCACACCACATCGTTGGTTCTGCTTTGAGGCAAGGGGCTCGGCCTCGGGCCACGGGGTGTCACCTCCAGGTGAAGCTGGTTCCATTAGACCCAGGGTAATACTCTGGGGACTTCTGGCTTTAGCAGCCACCACTCAGCAGTTGTGGATGAAAAGACCTGGCTAGAAGAGATGGTGCCAGGATATCAACAGCTTTTCAAGGGAGTGAAAAATGGCTTCCCTCTACTTTGCTAGGTTCTTCGGCTGAGCTATGAATGAATTAAATTGACATAAGTAGATTAACAGGAGGATAAAAATTTTAATAATATATGTTTGCACAGGAGTCCCATGAAATACAAGACACCAAGAAGGGTCAGTTGATTGACACACATACACCATCTTGAGCTATCGAAAAGAATAGAAGCCTGGGGCTTCTGCAGGGAGGTGGCCAGACAAGTGGGAGGGGGAAGGGAAGAAGTGTGTCCTGAGTAAAGCTTGGCTGGTTTTTCAGATAAAAGGTCTTGTGAGTAACAAATGTCTGGAGCAGCCCTCAGGAGAAGAGGTGAGTCTGTGCAGCTGTCACCCCCCACCTCCTGCCCTGTGACCCCAGTTACTCCTCCCTGGCTGATGAGATTGTTGGCGATGAGAATCATGATGACTGAATTTCTTTTGGAGGATTCATCTTTGGGCAGATGAAGGAGGCTCAGAGAAAAGCCCCTCCCTGCATGTGCTGTGCCCGAGTGCCCTCAGTTTGAAGTAAGTGGCATATTTTGGGGTACCATTTCCTGAAGGCCTTCAGCATCCACTAAACTAGTCAATTGTTCTCATTTGTTTCCCGAATAGAAAACACTTCCTTCAAATTCTTCTCAAATTCAGCCTCCAGTCGAAGTCCCATTTGGCCAAAATCCTTGTACTAGAAAAAAATAATAAATACAAAAACAAAGTTCCTCATGATTAGTGTCATTAGACATCTTCCAACTGAGAATGATCAGGACTCTTGTCTTTAAAAAATAAAGTACTGTAAGTTGACAATTCATAATGGTATATATTTTGGAGTATAAAGTAATGTTGTGATTTATGACTGCTATGTGGAATAATCAAATCAAACTAATTAACATATCCATAGCCTCAAATAGTTGTCATTTTTTTGCAGTGAGAACATTTGAAACTTATTCTCTTAACCATGTTGAAATATGAAATACACTATATTGTTAAGTATAGGACTCTTGTCTTAAACACGCTATTACATTAACCAGGTTAAACTTGAAAACTCAATGCAGCTAAGAGTAACTTCTGTTTTTTTACCAGCATAATTCTTATTAACAGGGCAGAAAAGTGAAGTTATTTTCAGAGTTGGGATTATTACTTACTTGGCTTCGGTTGCTTATTTCAGTGGGTTAGAAAAAGTAATCTATGCTCTTTCGCCAATTGATGTAGTGGAAGGGTATAAGGTAAGATCACTGATCTGTTTCTTTCTCCATCACTTCTACTCCTTGCTGGCAATTCCTGTTAACCATGTGGTCTAGTCACATGCAAAGGAATCTAGAGTTTGGGATTCCTGAGACTGGGGGCAGATTAAGCACAATACCACTTTAAGATGAAATTCTCTTCTGTTTATATGCTGCAGCAGACAGGACTCAATTGCTCTCTCTGAGCTCCTGTCACCTTTAAGGCAGGTGGGGGATGAGCTCTCAGGAACCTGGAGCTCTGGTTACAGGGACACCTTTTGACTCACTGTTACTTTGCTATGATGAGCTAAGTCCTGAACTGAAAATATCCCTCACTTTCAGAACCCTTGCTGTGCAAGCTTATCATAGGATGAGGGAAATGAAAATTTTCCAGGCACCAGAAAATGAGGGGAAGAATGGAAAGAAACCAAATGGAAGCAGGGAGAGCCACCTACCTTGTATGATGCCCTGTGGTTCTGGAAGATGAGGCGCATGTCTCGTATAAACCCCTCCACTCGGGAATAACTGTGCTCATTCAGCCTCTTCTTGATTTTATCCAACCACATGGGCTCCTTCAGGCCGTGACACGCCTCTCTAATCTGGTGACAAAAATACCAGCACAGTTCAATCTCTACCTTCTGTGGCTTCCCATAAAATCCAGCAGAGATACAACAAGGTGAAGGTAACTAACGACAGCATGTGCACCTGCTCTACAGGATTAAGATCACAAATCTCACGAGCACCCATTTCAGGTAATGTCATGGCAGCCTGTAATCATGGGTTGCTGTTGTTACTTACATAATAATAATATGGAATCTTGGCAAAAAAGGAGCTCTCAGAACAGCAATAGACTTTCAAGAGGAGAAACTCACATTTCTGCAAAAGAAAGAGGCCATAAATGAAAAGCAGTGTGGAGAGGGTGAGCCCACA
>PVKP010033632.1:0-24891 GCA_004027715.1 Plecturocebus donacophilus | reverse complement strand
CCATCAATCTAATGAAAGTTTATTTTAAAAAATGCAATTTATCAAATGTTTTTATGTATTATAAGTTGCACTCTGAATTTGCAAATATTAAAATAAGAAAAATACACTTAAGCTTATAGTTCATGATAAAATAATTTGTGGTAATGTAATAATGAATGCTACCAAGTAGCTGACTGAATGCTTTATGACTCAATCAAGCTTGTCTAACCTGCAGCCTGCAGGCTGCATGGAGCCCAGTATAGCTTTGAGTGCAGCCCAACACAGATTTAAACTTTCTTAAACCATTATGAGATTTTTTTACGATTTTTTTCTTTTCTTTTTCTTTTTTCTTCTGAGTTCATTAGCTATCCTTAGTGTTAGTGTATTTTATGTGTGGCCCAAGACAGTTCTTCTTTTTCAGTGTGGCCCAGAAAGGCCAAAAGATTGGACATCCCTGCTCTAATTCCTGGATCATGCAAGTTTGGAGCTTCTGTTGAGGCTGCAGATAGAGACTGGCAATGTTACAGGCTAGAGTGTGAGATTAGCATCACAGCTAAGTCTGTTTGTCTCCAAGGCAGTGGGGCTCCATGAATCTGAAGTAGGAAGGAAGTAACAACACACAGGCTCAGTAAGAGGCAATTCTTCTCTTAGCATGTAAGCTTATAAGCATTATCTGGCCCAGTGGCTGCGCCCTTCTTTTTTTTTTTTTTTTGAGACAGGTGACATTCTCGCTCTGTCACCCAAGCTGCAGTGCAATGGCACAATCATGGTTCACTGCAGCCTCGACCTCCCAGACTCAAGCAATTCTCCCACCTCAGCTTCCTAAGTAGCTATAGGAGTGTGCCACAACACCTGGCTAATGTTTTTCATTTTTGTAGAAATGGGGTCTCACTATGTTGCCCAGGCTGGTGACAAACTCCTGGCCTCAAGTGATTCTCCCATCTCGGCTTCCCAAAGTGCTGGGATTACAGACATGAGCCACTGCTCCCATCTGCATCTTCTTACTAAGGACCAAATACTACCCAGTGTTTGGTGTCGTCAGCCTACGTGGGGATTCTTCTCGTTCCTGGCCCTCAATTTCCCTAGCTACACAACAGAAGTTAGAAAAAATATGAGTCGCCTGAACCTGGGAGGCAGAGGTTGCAGTCGGCTGGGATCGTACCATTGCACTCCAGCCTAGGCAACAGAGCAAAACTTCATCTCAAAAAAAAAAAAAAAAAGAAAGAAAGAAAAAACATGAGTCTTTTTTTTGTATGGGCCACAGAAGTAAGGGCTTATTTGGCTCAATGATTGGGAGGATGAAGTTTTCTTTCTTCTTCACCCCCTTGGTTCCTGCCCACGAGTGTGAAGCAGATTCATTAATAACCAATCCTAAGCGAGGCCTCCCACTGCGTGGGGCATAGCAAAGATCCTCATTATGCCAACTACCAGGAGTAGGAGTCAAACACTTCTGCCCACTGCATCCTGGGCTGCAGGGTTCCAATGCCTGAGTCCAGTGAGGAAGAAACACTCAGGCAACAGGTTCTATGAAGTGGGTTTGCTGCTTACAGAGAGGCAGCGGGAGAGCCTTGGATCCACTGTGAGCCAGTTCCACAAGGCTCAAGAGAGCTGGCTGGGGTGGATGGAGTCTTCTTTTTTCCTTTTAGAGACCAGATCTCGTTTTGCTGCCCAGGCTGGAGTACAGTGGCACTATCATAGCTCACTGCAGCCTTGAACTCCTGGGCTCAAGCAATCCTCCCGCCTCAGCCTCCCCATCCCCATCTCTTCCAGTAGCTGGGACTGTAGGCATGCATCGCCACACAAGGCTTGCAGGGGATGGAGTCTTTACTCCCTGGGTTATACATCTTAGGGTCATGTGACCCACTGGACTAAAGCATTGGGAACATCCCACTTCCACAGGAAAGAGGTTCAAAGCATGCATGGGGCAGTCCCTCCCTGTCTCAGGATGTGGCATTCCCAACACACTATCATTATTCTTGAGGACTACAAGCAAGAACGGGTGGGGGGTGGGGGAAGAACTGGGTCAGTCCAAGGCCACCTGGAGAGAAGAGATCAAAGTCTTCAAGAGAGAACATAGCTAAGGACAGAGCCCAGTCTGTAGAATTCAAAAATCTACTATCAGCCAGGACCATAGGCCCAGACCTATAGGGAAGGCAGAGGGAGAAAAAGGAAAGGAAAAGGGAGACCAAAGGAGAAGGATTTGCAGGTGCCTCCCATGGTTGATTCAGCCTCCACTGAAAAACCATTGAATGGTCGTATTTTAACAATAGGATTTAATGATGTGTGGCATAAAGCACTATCTTGGAGGCAGATGAAATTCAGCCTCCTTCCCCCATGAAGCAGGAAAGCTTGGGCCGTCAGGACAAGGGGTGTTATATACATGTCAGTGTCTTTCAGACTTCAGCATCTCCTGGGAATCTGATTCAGTAGATCTAGGGTGGCACTTGAGAGTCTGCACTTCTTTTTCTTCTTCTATCTTTTTTTTTTTTTTGAGACAGAGTCTTCCTCCGTCGCCCAGGGTTGAATGCAATGGTGTGATCTCAGCTCACTGCAACTTCCGCCTCCTGGGTTCAAGCAATTCTCCTGCCTCAGCCTCCCAAGTAGCTGGGATTATAGGAATGTGCCACCACGCTTGGCTAATTTTTTTTTTTAATTTTTAGTAGAGACAGGGTTTCACCTTGTTGGTCAGGCTGGTCTTGAACTTCTGACCTCAGGTGATCTACCCACCTCGGCCTCCCAAAGTGCTGGGATTACAGGTGTGAGCCACCACACCCAGCCAATATTCTGCATTTCTAACAAGCTCTCAAGGGATGTCCATGCTGCTGGTCTAGGGACCATACTTGAGTAGCAATGGCATGGGAGTTCCTGATCAGTATTTATTTATTCAATAAATCAACCAGCCATTCAACAAATATGTATTGAGCACTTACTGTGTATCAGACAATGGTCTGGGTACTAGAGATACTGAGTAGGAAAAGCAAGCAGAACGTATGCCATGTATGCCAAATGAATGAATGTAGGATTAAATTCATTAGCGGAGGACGCTTGTGGTTTAGTGCAATGGAGCAATGAAAATTCAATAAAACAAAATTTCTGCTGTGGCAATTTATCTTGTAAACGCAGACCCCAGTATCTGTCCAATGAACAAGAGAGCAGAAAGGAGAAGGACAGGGGGCTTCCTGGGCCACTCATCAGCTGTGTGGCCTTGGACATATTCCTTAACCTCTCTGGCCTTCAGGTTCTTCAACTCCTCTTAAAGGAGGAGGCTTTTCCAACTGTAAGTTATCATCCAGAGGATTACATTAGGAAATGTTAAAAAAAAACCACATGGTCCAAATGCCTGGCACATAGTAGGCATCTGATATACGGCAGCTGCCATAATTTTATTATTACTTACCAAAAAGTGAAAGCACAGTGGCTTAGGCCTGTGTCTCCCCACACTCACCCCAACCTGGAGTTCTCTATCCCCCCAACCCCCTTGCCTCTCGGAGCCACAAGGCTACCCTGATGAGCTGTGCAGCTTACTGTGAAATGCACTGCATTTTCTCCCCAGCTGCCTCCTGATTGCAGTATTTACTTTTAATCTCCTGTGCCTCAATGCCCGATAAAAACTTTGTCACATTAGATGGTGACAGATGGGGGAGAGAAGGGGGGCAGCCCTGCGAGGGAGCGTCCGGGGCGCTCAACAATCCTTCACCACGCCAATTACGTCCTTCAGTGCTCCCCGGCGTGGGCACCCATGTCAGCGCAGAGGGAAATGGAAAAGCATAAATAAAGACAAAACCAGGCTCAGCGAGGCTTTAATCTGCAGAATAACATTTCTCATTTGTGTGAAATATCACTGGATTCTCTCCCTATGCTCCGGGGACACACATGAGCGCACATGCACGCTCAGGAGGGAGACTGGGTTTCCCGCCCCAGTGGGGGAACTTAAGTGTGTGCAGCGTGCCTCGGAGCTGGGCTAGCCCATCCGTTGTCTCTAACTAGGCTGTCACGGACAGCGTCTTCTTCGTGTTTGCAAAGCATTAAAGGAAAAGCGGGAGAAGGGAACTGACAAAAGGAGGGATGCAAATGGTTAAGAAATTATCAGGTGTGTGCAAGGCAGAGGGGAGGCGGGATGCTCAGAAATTGGTTCTGTTTTCTCAATAATAGGATAATGACTTCATAATAACGTGTGATCAGTGCTTAACACTTTTCAAATCTTTTTCTTTTTTACTTTCCTGATCCTCAACAACAATACGGTCACATGCATGCAGGGTTTTTCCATGCTCAAAACGTCTATTACTGCTCTCTCTTTATGGAGATGGAGTATGTTAGTTTCCTAGGGCTGTCGTTACAAAATGTCACAAACTGGGTGACTTAAAACAACAGAAATCTATTCTCTCATAGTCCTGGAGGCCAAAAGTCTGAGTCACGGTGCTGGCAGGGCCATCCTCCTTCCAGAAGCTCTAGGGGACAATCCTTTCTTGCCTCTCTCAGCTTCCGGCAGCCCCAGGCAGACCTGGGTTTGTGGCAGCCTAACTCAAATTTCTGCTTCTCTCTTTGCATCTGTACCCAAATTTTCTTCTTCTTACAAGGACACAGGTCAGATTGGATTTAGGGCCCACCCTAACAAACTCATCGTTTTTTTTTTTTTTTGAAATGGAGTCGCTCTGTCACCCAGGCTGAAGTGCAGTGGCTGGATAATGGCCCAGCCATGACCCAGGTGGGCATCTGTACTCCCAGCTACTCGGGAGGCTGAGGCAGGAGAATCACTTGAACCTCTGCCTCCCCAGTTCAAGTGATTCTCCTGCCTCAGCCTCCCGAGTAGCTGGGAGTACAGATGCCCAGCTAATTTTTGTATTTTTAGTAGAGATGGGGTTTCACTATGTTGGCCAGGCTAGTCTCAAACTCCTGACCTCAAGTGATCTGCCCACTTCGGCCTCCCAAAGTGCTGGGATTACAGGTGTGAGCCACTGCACTCAGCCCTCATGACCTCATCTTAATTTGATTACTCCTGCAAAGTCCCTAATTTTCAAATCAGTTCTCATTCACAGGGACCAAGATTTAGGACTTAAACATACCTTTTTAGGGGATGCAATTCAACCCATAACCTAGAGACACAGTGATTTAAAGTGATTTGGAAAAAGATAAGCTTGTGTTTGAGTCTCAGCCCTAAGGACAGCTGCTTCATCTTCTAGAGTAGATGGAGAGTCCTCCAGACCACACTCAATGCCCCCTGACTCCATGGAGGTGGAGCTGCAGTTGGGAGGCTTTGCAGAGGAGCTTGTGTGCACGTGCAGGAGCCCATGCCAGCCTGCCCATCTCTGCACACATCTGTGTGATATCAGAGAGAAAAGGAGAGCAGAGGAGCTTGGGAAAAGGACTTCACGAAGTCCAAAGGCAGAGAGAAGCCTGTAACCTGAGAGACCCAGTGATGGGAGCAGCAGAGGCAGGAGCTAAGAGCTAGCTCTTCTAGAATAGTTATGAGTCCTGTGGGTGGGAAATGACCTACCCTACCAGCACCGGATAGACTGTAGTAGCCCTGGCTGACATTTGAGGTGGAATTGGATGATAGAGATCCAGAAGAGGAAATAAAAACAAATACAATTCTAGCCGTTCCTGGCTGCAGATGTCACCAAAATTCTAGCAGAATGGAATTGGCAGTTAGCTCCTGAACTTCCTAGGTTCATAGTAAAGCACACTGGATGGACACTGGCTCAGGGAAGAGGACAGGGGGCCACTGAGGCTTGGCCACAGAAAGGAGCAGGGAACAGGGAAGCAGAGATAGCCTGATGGAAGAAGCCCAGATAAGAAACCATCATCAGGAAGTGAAATTCTAGCAATGCCTTAACCCAGGGGAGAAGTGGAGGGGAAGGTCGTGGGAGGGTGCAGTGCTGGAATGACCCCCAAATTGCAAAGTGAGTCCTTGAGAATGAAATAGCCCTCATAGCTGGAGGATGGGATGCCAAATAGCATTAAGGCTGCCAGATAGTACTGTGACAAGATTAATATCTCATGCAACATAAAAAAAAAAAACTGAAGTGAAATTCACATATCAGAAAACTAACCATTTGAAAATGTACGAAATGCAGTGGCACTTAGTACATTCACGATGTTGTGCCACCATCATCTCTAGTTTCTAATATTTTTATCACCTTCAAAGGACATGCCATGATCATTAAGCACTCACTGTCATTATTCCCTCTCCACCTTCCCCTGGTAACCACTAATCTGCTTTCTGTCTCTATGGATTTGCCTATTCTGGATATTTCATGAAATGGAATCATGCATTAGGTGACCTTTTGTGTCTGGCTTCTGTCACCCAGCATTTTACGGATCATCCACATTGCAGCTTGTATCAGAACTTCATTCCTTTTTATGGCTGCATAATAGTCCATAGTGTGGATATACCACATTTTGTTCATCCATTTATCCATGGGAATTTCATGGGCATTTGCGTTGTTTCTGCTTTCTTGCTTATTATTCATGCAATGTTATTTTGCTGGGAAGTTTGTTAAAGTAGCTGCTTATTCTAGCCAAGCGGGAGTTGAAAGAACTGTTCTCTCCCCATCTTCCCTCTCCCTTTCCCTCTCTATCTGCTCTCATTCAATCATACATTCAACCATATTTCTGAGAGCCAGTTGTGTGCCAAGCCTTGGCTCTGTATAGCAAGGTGGCTGCAGGGGCCTGGGCAGTATTGCTAACTCCAGGTACATGTCCCAGGAGATCATGGGGCAGCCCCAAACTATAGATACTGCTTAAGCCTATGGAGTCAGTTCCCCATTTGTCCCTCAGAGCAGAAGAGAGACTGGCTGGCATCTGGACTGGGCCCTTCCCCGAGGGCACAGAACCCTGGGGAACTTCCAAAGGTTTGGTTGCCAACACTCAGGCCTCTCCAGTGAGGACAGAGTGCCTGTGTCCCAAAAGGCTCCCAAAAGCCCCTTGGCCCTGATCATTCATGGAGACAAGGCTTCCACTTGTTCTGGGTCTGGGGGGGTGGGGCAATGGAGGGTCCCTCAGATTAGGCTTCTCTTTGTTCTCCATAATCTGGGTGTCCACATGGGCTAAGAAAGAAAGAGAGAGACAGCGAGCACAGGAGTGGGCCTGATTGTTTAGCAAGTTGACAAGACCCCAAGTGAAATAAGTTGAGGTGACTCCACTACATTATTTTTAATTCACTAATTCACTCTCTGTGTGTGTGTGTGTGTGTGTGTGTGTGTGTGTGTGTGTGTGTGTGTGTGTGTGTGTGTTTTTCTTTTTGAGATGAAGTCTTGCTCTGTTGCCATGCTGGAATGCAATGGAGCGATCTCGGCTCACTGCAACCTCTGCCTCCTGGTTTCAAGTGATTCTCCTGCCTCAGCCTCCCGAGTAGGTGGGACTGCAGGTGCATGCCACCATGCCGAGCTAATTTTTGTATTTTTAGTAGAGATGAGGTTTCACCAGGCTGGTCTCAAACTCCTGACCTCATAATCCACCTCCCTCTGCCTCCCAAAATTCTGGGATTACAGGCGTGAGCCACTGTGCCAGGCTGCTATATTATTATGTTTAACAAACCTTCCCGTGGTTTATTCTCATACAGGTTTAGTTCTCCAATAACCGTTTTCTTGCTCTGATAAAGTCCTGAGTTAAACCCACCTTCAGGGTTGGTATTTGAATCTGTGTTTGTGGAGTTGAGGTTGAGATTCCAGATAAACAACACCCATGCAATGTTTCTCAAAATGTGACCAGCAGGACATGCAAAACAAGAAACTGGAGTACTTGTACTTATTAAAAGTCAGATTCCTGGGCCTCCTGACAGAAGGGGGCCCCTTTCTCAGTGGTCCTCTCTCCACCAAAGTCTAAGAACCGAGGCACACAGGTTCCAGTTTCCAGGCTTGAGTCGTGTACTAACCCTGAATCCATCACTGTGGCCAGAGGCAGGATGGGGTGCAATGCTTTGTCAGCCAAGCCAAATGGAGAGCTAAGGAGGGCGTTTCCCAAGGAGAATCTGGGTGTTTCTAGCAGAGAAAGGGGAGAGTAGATGCTGCAGCTGGGGACAAAAATAACAGAGGTCAGCTCCAGTTCATTACACAGTCACAGGGATGTGCAGGAGCTGCATTTTTTCATTTGTCAATCAGCAAAATGTTTATGGTGCTTACTTCATGCCAGGCTTTGGGGAGCTCTTCAAATACATGAAGAGTCATCATGGGAAACTGAAATCCGTGTGTGTGTGTGTGTGTGTGTGTGTGTGTGTGCATCCCCAGGGAAGAACCAGAACAAATGATTGAACATTATGGGAGACGACTTTTGAACCCACAAGGGGCGTCTTTTCCAACAATGATAACAGACCAATGTTGGACAGGCTGTGTCCTGAGCAGTGAGCACCTCATACCAGAAGTCCTCCAACCAGAGGCTGGAAAATGGCCATGCATCAGGTTTGCTGCAGAGGGGTTTCTGTATCAGATAAAAGGCCTACAAATGTTACAATGAGTGCTGTAACAAATGACCACAAACTCAGTGGCTTCAAAAGGCACAGATGATTACGTTACAGTTCTGTAAGTGAGAAATACAATATCAGGCCGGGCACGGTGGCTCACGCCTGTAATCCCAGCACTTTGGGAGGCTGAGGTAGGCAGATCACTTGAGGCCAGAAGTTTGAGACCAGCCTGGCCAACACGGTAAAACCTCATCTCTGCTGAAAATACAAACATTAGCTGGACATGGTGGGACATACCTGTAAGCCCAGCTACTCGGGGGGCTGAGGCATGAGAATTGAGAATCGTTTGAACCCCAGAGGTGGAGGTTGCAGTGAGCTGAGATCACGCCACTGCACTCCAGCCTGGGCAACAGAGCGAGACTCTGTCTCAAGGAAATAAAAAAGGAAAAAGAAATGCTACACCAGCAACATCAGTTTCACGGGACTAAAATTAAGGTGTAGCAGGGCTGTGGTCCTTTGCAGAAGCTCTCAGGGAGGATTCATTTCCTTCCCTTTTCTGACTTATAGGGGCCACCCCATTTCGTGGCATGTGGACCTTTTTCTCCACCTTCAAAGCCAGCAATGGTGGGCCTAGTTCTCACATCATATCATTCAGACCTCCTCTTCCACTTCCCTCTTCCACATTCATGATTATATCGGGCCCACCCAGATAACCCAAGACAATCTGCTTATTTGAAGGTCAGTTGATTAGCATCCTTCATTCCATCTGCAACCTTAATTCCCTTTTGTCATGGAATATAACATATTGCCAGGTTCAGGGGATTAAGACATGGACATCTTTGGGCACCCTTAGCTTGCCTACCACAGGACCTCAATGTCCCTTGCCAGCCAGAGATTCAGTGGCCCTATGATTGATTGGATCATTGGGTCTTTTCAAGCAAGACAGAGACTCGGGCACTGGGCACAACAGTAACATTTGTCAGATACCCCCAACAGCATAACATGTGTGATTGTTTGCTTCCAAACCAGAAGGCAGGTCACAAAGTAATTACCTCTTTGTCTATTAGCAGCAATTACACTCAAGTCAATAGGAGGTCTAGAATTACTGTGGACTCAACCTCTATCTCAGGAAATTCTATTAAGTGCCTGTGTAACTAAGAAGTCATTACAGGGCACTTGAAATTATAGTGTCACCTGCCTTAGAAAAATCTCTGCCACCTCCCAGAGAGGAGAGAATGGGTTGGAGCAGCAGGTAGATGGTGAGGAAGGGGGAGTCTTCGTCTCCTTAAATTCTCACAGCAGGTCGAGGGCCCTGTGAAAGTTGGAGCACTCTGAAACCTGGCAAAGCCCAAAGGTGGTGCTAAGCAATAATATTAGTGACTATGTATTGCTGTTTTCTCGGTGACAGGCATGGAACTGGGACTTTAGACACCCAAGAGCCAAGTTCCTGAGTGCTGCTCACTCCTTCAGGCCTTCCCAGGCTAAGAAGAGGCAGTAGATGCTCATGCTGTAACCCTGTTTTAAGGACAGAGGGGCTGAAGCCTCCTGGGATGGGGCTAAAGATCCAAGCAGAGGCTAGAAAGGCCTCAACCTGCCAGAACCATCCCAAGCCAGCCTCATGTCCTTGGCAAAGGCATGGGGTGAGAAACAACACTGAGCAAGGAAACTGCAAGAAAGAAGCCTGGTTTTCTAAAGCATGAAGTCTGTAACAAGAGGGTGAGGCTGGCTGGATGGGCTGAAGCTAGGCCTGTGCTCCTTGTTGAACAGGGTACTGTTGAAGAGGTGGATTATAACATGGTTAGACCTTTTAGACAGATCCTTCAACAGAAGTGATCCTTCAACAACTGTGCAGACCAGGGGTCCCAAACTTTTTCTGTAAAGGGTCAGATAACACATATTTTAGGCTTTGTCTGCCATATGCTCTCTGCCACACTATTGAACTCTGCTGTTGCAGCAGCCCTAGGCAATATGTAACCAAATGAGCATGGCTCTGTTCCAATAAAACTTTATTTACAAAAATAGATTGTGGGCCAGATTTTCCCACAGGCTGTAGTTTGCCAAGCCCTGATCTAGATGATGGTTTTGAAGAGTGCATGCATTCTATGTTCCTAAACTTGGGGTTCTCGTCCACTGCTCTTTTATCCATTGGCATATTTAAATGAATTGTTGAACTGGCTCAAATAACAATAACAGTGGTAGTAATTAATCTTATTAGTATAATCTTTACAGTTTACAGAGCCCTTTCATATAAACTATTCTACATGACCTTCATACAGTTTGAGGACATTAAGGCTCAGAGAGATTAAGTGACTTGTTCAAGTTCACACAGCTACTAAGCATTTTTGATTGTGTTTGATATCAGTTTTGCCAAGGGTCATTTTTTTTTTAGCTCCATGTTTTCCTTTTATTAGGAAGATGTGAAGGCTAATTGGGCAGTTTATTCTTTGAGGATATACTAGTGAGGTAGTATGGTGGGACCATCTACCCAGGTTCCAAATTCTAGAGAGCTGGCTGGAGAGTAGCAGTGGCACATGCTGGGCTTCACAGGGAAGGCCCTTGGGACTGTGGATAGGCCTCATCTCTCTCTTGACACCTGGCAGAGAGAATGAGTCAGTCCTCTCTCAGGAAGATGGCGCCTGTCTCCAGGAGCTCAGCTGCGGACACCTGGCTTCAAAAGGCTCCTTCATAAGGCTGATGCTGACATGGTCGAGGCTAAAGGAATACAGAGTTGAGAAAGGCTCTGCAGAAAGAAGGGATGAGAGCTATTTCCTGGAGTGGTAGGGACAAGGGAAGCCTGCCTTTAGGGGCCCAAATTCAAGACAGTGAGCGTTAAACGTGCCCACCATGTAAGGAATGGGAAGGATGACCAGAACCCGCTACATACTAATGGCTCTCAGTGGAGGTTTTTTCCCTCTGGGAAGGTGGGCAGGGAGATCAGCAATTTCAGTGATGGTGTTTTCCCACCAGCATTTAGTGCGTGTGTCCAGGGAGGATGGCATCTGGAAACACACAGGACAATCCCACATGAGAAAGTTTGTTTCGTGTCTTATTGGAATTTTTGAAGGCAGCTATGCTCACCACTATACCACCAGTGCTCATGTGAATTTTGAACGTCCACTGAACATTAATATATAGGAAAACCTTGACCTGAGGGATCTGAGTCTGACTTAACACTTTTTTACATATAAATACAAAGCAACTTTTTTGAAGAGTTTTAATATCACCAAATTTTCCAGCAATTCAACTCTTACAAATCAAGGTAAAACTGAACTTTGTTTTGTTCACGATCTTGCCAAGAATTGTTCACTATTTCAGAAAATGAAATCACAAATGTGAACACTATTCATGGTATTTGGCTCATTTGGCAGTACATATTAGTCCTGAATTTGTAGCTACGAAATCCATGGTGAATCTACAAATTCTGAAATAATTATAGACTCACAAGAAGCTGCAAAAGTAGTACAGAGGTACCATGTACCCATAATCCAGTTTCCCCCAGTGGAAGCATCTTATATAGCCATAGCTCATTATCAAAATCAGGAAATTGATTGGTGCAGTGCAATTAACTAGACAACAGGCATCACCCAGATTTCACCAACAGACTCCTCCTTTATGTCTTCTAATGCCATTGTACTTGATCATGTGTAGATTAAAATACAAATTGTTTTGTTAGAAATTATTTTTTAATATTATATTTAAAGTTATATTGTTTTTTAAGTAAATTACTGTTATTTTTCTTCATGTTGTACTTAGAATCTGTAGCATTATCTTTATTCATTTACTCAGGTTCTATTATTATGGATTTCATTTTAGAGTGGAAAAGGAAGCACTAAACTATTCATTTGGAGGGTGATAATCATGATGAATTCCAGATATTTGGATGGGGTAATAGTTGTTAGTAGATAACAATAACTGACTTGGTCTAAGGACTCACCATGTGCTAGACCCTTAGCATGCATTATTCCACTCAATTTGCATAACATCCTATGAGGTGGTTATAATAATCTCTATTTTACAGGTGAGGAAATTGAGGTTCAGGCAGATTATGTGGTTTGCCCAAGATCCCACAGCAAGCGAATGGTAGAGCCAAGTGCCCCGAGTCTGTAATGTCAAGCACGAGCCTGGATGTTTGCAAAGCACTGTCATCACCTCACCTAATAATGCTTCCATTAATATAGTAATAATCACTTACACTAATTCCTACTCTATGTCAGATAGGGGGTTCTGTGCACTACATATTTAACTTCTCAACAATCCTATGAAGAATCCATTTTTTTTTCTCCCCCTCCTAAAATCAAAACCCTGAGAACAGAGAGGGTAGGTAATTTGCCCAAAGTTGTACAGCAAGAAAGTAACAGAGTCAAGATTCCAACCAGGTGGCCCTGCTCCAAAGCCCAGGTCCTCCACCCACACGACACGCTGCCCCATTGACTTGGAGCTGTTTCAGATTGTGTTTCCACCATAATCTCATAAGGTCTGCCCTTCACCCAGGCAAGGCAGCCTCTGCCCTGGATCTCTATTGCCCTCTTTCTATAATCAATAAGGAAACAATGGGCTTGACCTTCACTTTAGACAAATGGACCTAACATACATATTCCTTACAGCATCAGCTGAATACGCGTACTTGTCAAGCACGCACAGAACTATTTCCAGGACAGAATATAAGTTAGGGCACAAAACAAATATCAAATTCAAAAAGATTAAAATCATGTCTAGTATCATTTCCAACCACCATGCTGTAACACTAGAAATTAATAACACAAGAAAAACTGTAGCATTTTACAGTATGTGAAAATTAACACACACACAAACAACCAATGGATCAAATAAGAAATCAAAAGGTGAGCCCTCCTATTCTATACAGCTTCTGTTAGGAGCTGGGCGCCTCCCTGTGGGACAAGGATTCCTGGAGTCAAACCTGTGCCCCTTTGTAGGCCTCATTCCACATCCTCGGAGTTCCCTGTACACTTGGCCCTAATGGCTTCCAGGGTCTATGTGGGTCTCATTCCTGGGTCCACCCTTGGGAAGTGGATCAAGTTCATCCCAGGCCTGATGGATGGTCCAGAGGCAGCTGCTTGGGAGAGGGAGGCGAAGTGTGGGGTGAGAGCTAGGTGTCCTGACGGGAGGGATGTGGGAGAGTGGCAGGTCAAGGGCCCGTGGATACTCTTGTTCAAGGCCACATACGAGCCAGGGTCTTGGTCTTGGCCTCCAGTTGTGTCCTGAATATCAGTCCTGTCTCCATCCTTAGATCTTATGTCCCCAGTTGACGAGCACTTTGACTTAAACTCCTCCCGGCTGCTGCCACCCAGGCCTAGCAAAGTGCTGTGCCCTCTATAAGTGCACCCAGCCAACAATGAGCCACAGGCTGCTGTTGACTTAGCTTTGAGCTTCAATCCCAGTCATTAGCAAGGTGGGAGGGAAGGGGATCCCTGAGTAGCCGAAGGCCCCAGTCCCAGCAGATGGGCCACCAGGCAGACACCCACTAAGGTCAGCCCCTCAGCCCTCCCTGGGGCCCTGGCTAGTGGCCCAGCAGGCAGGAGGGGAGGCCAGGGTGCAGCTTGTCAGGATGTATAAACAATGCCGGGCGGCACAAGAGGGGCCCTCAGAAAGATGATCTCACAGTTCGAACTCGTTAATGAAAGAAATAAATTAAGCAAGCTCATTTTTCAGGGAATTCTTGTGTAAACTGGAAATTTTCCAGTTCGTGAGCCCTGTGCCAGGCCCTCCCATAAATCACAGCAAGTAGGCTGTCGGCTCAGCAGAGGGGGAAGAGGTGGAGGGGAGAGCAGCAAAACAGAGGGGAAGCCAGCCGCTGGCCAGGGTGGCGGGCGGGAAGCACCCACGTTCTCCTGGTGCATTCTCTCTCCAGGAATCGCTGAGAAGAGGAGAAGGAAATGAAAGGGCAGCAGCACCAGAGGGCTTCTGTCTGCAAACAGGGCCCTGCACGCCTGCAAACACCCCCAGCCCCCATGCTCCCAACCTGGGAGAAGCCCCCGAAACAGGTCATTTTTTAATTGAATACAATATTAATTACCGTGTGCACCATTAACGGTTTGTGGGATTTGACTAATTAATGTAATAGTTTTTGAGTCACGCTCATTAAATATGAAAATTACGCTGGTGAAAGGTATTGGTTTCATTATCAATCTTGCATGGACAGGATGGGGGACAAGAACCAGAGGAGGGACAGAGTCCTGCCTGTCTCTTCGGGCGTGAACAGCTGTACTGGGATTCCACCCTCAAGGGAAGCCCACGGTGGGGCTGGGAGAAGGGAAAGAAGGAGGGCCTGAGGGAGATTTGGGAGAAACTGTGCAGGCCTGACCCAGTGGCCACACAGAGCTCCGAAGACCACATCTCCGGGTTCCTTCCTACCCTAGACTTGTCCAGGTGGAATCCCCTCAGGATGATTGATGGACTCATTCACTGATTCATTCATTGGTTGCTTCATTCATTCATTCAGGTGTGGTGCAGCAGACCCTGCTGGCTGGCCGTGTGACAGAATGCCCATTCCCAGGCCCTCATTCCTAGCTTGCCTCTACCTCGGAGACTGGAAAAGGGGAAGCCCTTCTATTTCCAACTCTCTTGTTTTGTTCAGGCTGCTAGAACACATACCACAGACTGGGTGGCTTATAAACAACAAGAATCTATTTCTCGCAGTCCAGAGGCTGGGAAGTCCGAGATGAAGGCGCCAGCGGATTCAGTGTCTGGTGAGGGTCCGCTCGCTAGACAGCTGCCATCTTGCTGCATGGTCACACGGTGGGAGGGAAGAGGGATCTCTCCGGGGTCTCGTTTACAAAGGCACTAATCCCCACTCATAAAGGCTCCTCCCTCAGGACCAGGTCACCTCCGAAAGGCCCCACCTCCTAATGCCAGCACTTTAGGGGTGACAGTGGCAACGTATGAGTTTGGAGGGGACATAAACATTTGTTCCATGGTCCTGTGACACAGAAGCAGGCGACGCGGTAAGAGGGAGGTAGAATTAAAGGGACAGACACTGCGGGCGACGCGGGATTTTTCCTTCTGTTTGGAGCTTTGGCATCTGTTTTTGAACATGAGGGAAAAGCCGAAACACACAAAAATGCTTGTCCTGGTGCCAGTGGCCACAGAACCATCCCTAGAAGCCATCTACTCCCAGCACCCTTGTTTTGGGGGGAAATAGCATTCTATTTGTCTAAAACATTGATAATTTTTCTGTTATTTGCATCTACAAGTATTTCTGAAAGATGCATATGATAAAGGCAGATGCCATGAGAAACTGAAGGGAGCTTATAATCTAGTTATAAAGAATAAAAACATGAAAAACATTTAAAATGCCTATCATTCAAGGCCGCAGACATACAGCATCAGCCGAGTGGCCTCAAAGGGTGGCCGTGCAGCTGGTGAGCCTGGTAGAGCCTTATGGGTCTTTGCGACTGGGCTCATTTCTGACCAGCCAGTGCCCATGACAGCTGGTTATCAGATATTTCGATGATCACCCTGATAGTGCAGCCTGAGTTGCTCAAAGGAAGATTTTTGGGTGGGGTCATCCAGGAAGCCGCTATGGTCGGGCAGGGATTCAAATTGGGCTTTGAGTAATGGAGGGAATTTCCCAAATAGAAACAGACAAGGGGAGGAGGAGTGGGTGACTTCCTAGGGTCAGTGAGGAAGTGCAAGGGAGCAAGGCCTGGAGATGGGAAAGGAAAAATCCATTGCAAGGAATGAAAAGTAGCCCTGATGAGTAATGAGAGGAACGAGAATACAGAGTCCCTGCTGTCCCCATTCTTGTCCCTGTGGGTGTCCTGCACGCTTGCTATTAACTTATACAAATATCAAGCTCAGTAGTTACAGCCTGGAGCTCAGGGTCTCTGTCCTTTATCTTCGTATTCTCTCTGCTTAGTGCAGGATCTGGCACATATGTAGATGGCATATAGTAAGTATCAATTGAATAAATAGACATAAATTAGGGTAGTAGAAATAACAACAACAGTTATCATTACTGAGAGCCTGATATGTGCCGGGCCCTGTTCTGGGCCCTTTACATGTGTCATTACCTTTAATTTTACCAGCTAGATTTAGGTTCCAAGTCTATGTCCTCTTGAGCTCCATAATCTCATGCAAGTTAACTGACCTCTTTGAGGATAAGTTTCCTTAACAGCAAAATGGTGAGAGTGACACTTTTTCAATACATTTATTGTGGTGAACAGTACCACCAGTAAAGCTAATACTTATTTAGAATGTGTTGTCAGGTACTGTGCTAAATGCTTAACGTTCATTATCTCAATTATTCCTTACATATAAGCCTATGAGGCAGATATTTCTACTATCTGCTTATTAGAGACAAATAGCCTGCAGCCCAGAGAGGTTAAGTCATGTGTCCCAGGCCACACAGCTGGTGGCAGGAGAATGCTAGAAAAGTTTATTCATGTGGTGGGTGCTGTGGGAAGATATAAAGAGAAGACATGGCCTCTTTTCTTAAAGTGCTGAGCATGTGTCTGGGAAGTCTGAAAGGCCACGGTAGCAAGCAGGGCCAGAACCCTGGAGTGCCACTTATACAATTCTGCAGAGGAGGACCTTGGAAGGGAGTAATAGGCCACCCCTGAGTCAGGTAGGTTTAGATCCAATACGGGTAGAAACAGGCCTAGAGCACTCCAGTCTCCCCCCTCGTCCGCTACCATTTATAAGAGACAAACTGAAAGTGCAGAGGGATAAAGTGACATTCCCAAGTGAATGCTAGGTATGCTTTTGGCTGTAAGTGCCTGAAAAAAAAAAAAAGAACAAACAGTGGCTGTATTCATTTCCTCGTGCTGCTAGAATAAAGCTGAGAGCCTTACAACAACACATATTTCTCATCTTACCGTTCTGGAGGCCAGAAGTCCAAATGTCAGCATGGCTGTGTTGCTTTCTAGAAGCTCTAGGGGAAGGCCATTTCTTTTTCCTTTTCCGGCTGCTAGCAGTGTCCTGCATTCCTTGGCTAATGGCCCCATTCCATCTTCAAAGCCTGCAGAGATAGGAAAGGAAAGTTGAGTCTTTGTCACATGGAATCACTCTGACACTGGCTATTCTGCCTCCCTCTTGTGCATTTAGGGACCCTTGTGATGGTTGCTTTTTTGTGTCAACTTGGCAAGGCTATGGTGCCCAGCTGTTTGTTCATACACTATTCCAGCGATGGCTGTAAAGTAGGTTTTTAAATATTTATTTGTTTATTTATTTATTTATTTTTGAGACAGGGTCTGGCTCTGTAGCCCAGGCTGGAGCGCAGTGGTGTGATCATGGCTCACTGCAGCCTTGGCCTCCCAGGATCAGGTGATTGTCTTGTCTCAGCCTCCCAAGTAGCTGGAACCACAGGGACACGCTGCCAAGCCCGGTTAATTTTTTAATCCTTTGTAGAGAGGAGGTTTCACCATGTTGGCCAGGCTGGTCTCAAACTCCTGGGCTCAAGTGATTTGCCTCCCTCAGCTTCTCAACGTGCTGGATCACAGGCAGGAGCCACCTCACCTGGCCTGTTGCTGTAAAGTAGTGTTTAGATGTAATTAACACTTAAATAAGTCAACCATTCTTTTTTAAGAGTCAGAGTCTTGCTCCATTGCCCAGGCTGGAGTGCAGTGGTGTGATTATGGCTCACTGCAGCCTCAAACATCTGGCCTCAAGTGATCATCTGCCTCAGCCTCCTGAATAGCTTTTATTACAGGCACATGCCACTGCACTCACCTCAAATCAGTAGACCTTTTTTTTTTTTTTTTTGAGACGGAGTCTCATGCTGTCACTCAGGCTGGAGTGGAGTGTTGAGATCTCAGCTCACTACAACCTCCACCTCCTGAGTTCAAGCGATTCTCCTGCCTCAGCCTCCCAAGTAGCTGGGACTACAGGCACATGCCACCATGCCCGGCTAATTTTTTGTATTTTAATAGAGACAGGATTTCACCGTGTTGGCCAGGCTGGTCTCGATCTCCTGACCTCATGATCCACCCGCCTCGGCCTCCCAAAGTGCTGGGATTACAGGCATGAGCCACTGTGCCTGGCCATCAGTAGACTTTAAGTAAAGCAAATGACCCTCTATTACTTGAGGGTCTTGATCCAGTCAGTTGAAGGCTGAGAAAAGACTGAGGTTTCCTGAAGTAGGAGCAGTTCTGCCTCAAGACTGCAATATAGAATTTCTGTCTGAATTTTCAGCCTGCAGATTTTGCATTCAAGACTTCAACATTGACTCATCCTTGAATTCCCAGCCTGCCAGACTGCTCTACAAATGTCAGGCTCAGAAGCCTTCCACAAGCACATGAGCCAATTCCTTAAAATAAATTTCTCAGCTGGGCGCGGTGGCTCGTGCCTGTAATCCCAGCACTTTGGGAGGCCGAGGTGGGCAGATCACCTGAGGTTGGGAGTTTGAGATCAGCTTGACCAATATGAAGAAACCCCCTCTCTACTAAAAATACAAAATTAGCCAGGTGTGGTGGCGCATGCCTGTTAATCCCAGCTACTGGGGAGGCTGAGGCAGGAGAATAGGTTAAACCCAGGAGGTGGAGGTTGCAGTGAGCCATTGTGCTCCAGCCTGGGCAACAAGAGCAAAAACTGTCTCAAAACATAAATAAATAAATAAATAAATAAAATAAATTTCTCTCTCTCTCTTTCTCTCTGAGAGAGATATATGTCTTGAGGGGTACATCTACATAAATCCACTCAGATACTCCAGGATAATCTCCTCATTTTAAAGTCAGCTGATTAGCAACCTTAATTGTATCGGTTGTCATTATTTCCTGTTGCCAAATAACCTAACATAGTCATAGATTCCAGGGATTAAGATATAAACATCTCTGGGAATGGGAACATCATTCTGCTCATCGTAAAAACTTCAAAAAGTAAAGGTGTATTTTCCTCCCATAATAGGGAGTCTGAAGGGAGTGCTGAGAGCTGGGGACAGTGTTCCATGACTCAGGCTCTTCACGTGCTCAGTATGTTGGCTTCAGTCCTCAAGCGCACCACCTCCTGCTCACATGATGGCTGCCGAAGCTCCCACAGTCATATCTTCATACCACAATGCCAAGCAGGAGAGAAGGGGATAGGTAGAAAAGCCCTCCTTTGTTATCCAGGACAACAAATCTTCCCTGAAGGTTTCTAAAAACCTTTTTGGTCAGGCGCAGTGGCTCATGCCTATAATCCCAGCACTTTGCGAGGCAGAAGCAGGTGGATCACTTGAGGCCAGAAGTTCAAGACCAGCGTGACCAACATGGTGAAACTCTGACACTACTAAAAATACACATTTTTTTTTTTTTTTGAGATGGAGTTTTGCTTTTGTTGCTCAGGCCATGCAGTGGTGCAATCTCGGCTCACAGCAACCTCTGCCTCTCAGGTTGAAGTGATTCTCTTGCTTCAGTCTTCAGAGTAGATGAGATCACAGGCACTCACCACCACGTCCAGCTAATTTTTGTATTTTTAGTAAAGACGGAGTTTCACCATATTGGCCAGGCTGGTCTCGAACTCCTGACCTCAGGTGATCCACCCACCTCGGCCTCCCAAAGTACTGGGATTACAGGCATGAGCCACCATGCCAGGCCTGAAAATACAAAAATTAACCAGGCATGGTGGCGTGTGCCTGTAATCCCAGCTACTCAGGGGGCTGAGGCACAAGAATCACTTGAACCTATGAGGTAGAGGTTGCAGTGAGCCGATATTGCGCCACTGCACTCCAGCCTGGGCGACAGAGCAAGACTTCATCTCAAAACAAAAACACCAAAAACCAACCAACCAACCAAACAGAAACCTTCTTTTACCTTCCACTGGTGAGACCTGGGTTATGGGGCCATCTGTGGCTGCAAAAAAGACTGAGGAAGTGAGTGTGCGGCCTCCCATTCTCATAGAGGGAGGCAGGTATGACAAAAGCAGCTTTGGGTAGCCACACACGGTCATACAGCTTCCTATGGCCGAGGTGGAACCGTGCAGGTCCCTGCGTGTGGCTGGTGGCCTCTACTCTCCTCCATGGTCCTGCTGAAACGGGCAGGTTGTCTGTGCAGACCAGGGCAGCCTCATGATCCAGGAGTGTGGCTCCGCGGCTCACGGCTGTTTGAACTTGGGCACTGCCTCGTTGGTAAAGTGGAGTGTTCTGACGGTGAATGACGTCAGCTACATAAATGTGTTTGGTAACAGAGCAACTCCCTTTTACACCAAAGTCACAGCCTAGGGGTTGAAGGCAGAGGACGGGGGTGGGAGGGAGACAGGAAACAAGCCCTGGGGCTTCAGTCCATCCATGGCAGAGTGGGCTGCCCTGCTGGTTTTCTAAGATGCCACCTCCACCCCACGCACCAGCCCGGCACCCTCTTTATTGGTCCTGTTGAGTCTTCTAGTCAATTAATGGATGTTTGCTGAGTGAAGGAGAGAGACCCATTTGGACCAAAACCTCTTTCAAGCTGCTGGCCAGCGTAGAGCAGGGCAGGAAAGATGGTAGCAGGAACAAAGCTCCCTCTGAGGATAGTAAAAGTCCCTTTCACTCCGGGCTGTCTCCTCCCCAGCATGGTGAAGGGAGTTGGGGAAGTAGGCCTGTTAGTGACAGTGAGTGACTGCCAAGTGGAGCCCTGGGGAGGGGCCCGGGCCAGCTCCATTATGTTTATGTCCCTGGCTTGGCGGTTTCCTCTGGGCCTGTTCCCCGGCGTGTGCTCACGGGGTGGCTGTGTGTCAGCGGAGGCTGGCGGAGGTGGCTCTGTGCAGGGAACGGGAGGCCAGAGAAGGAGAAGGGTGGCAAGGGGGAGGGGCAGAAGGAAAGTGAGGGTACAAGAACTAAGCCCTGGCTGAAAGACTGTGTTTCTTTTATTTTAAAGAAAGACCAGGCACGGTGGCTCACGCCTGTAATCCCAGCACTTAGGGAGGCTGAGGCAGGCGGATCACGAGGTCAAGAGATTGAGACCATCCTGGCTAACACAGTGAAACCCCATCTCTACTAAAAATACAAAAAAATTAGCCTGGTATGGTGGCACATGCCTGTAGTCCTAGTTACTTGGGAGGCTGAGGCAGGAGAATCACTTGAATCTGGGAGGCGGAGGTTGCAGTGAGCTGAGTCACGCCATTGCACACCAGCCTGGTGACAGAGTGAGACATCATCTCAAAAAAAAAAAAAAAAAAAGAAAGAAAGAAAGGATTAAGGGATGTTGTAAAAGAAAAAAAGAGAGGGAAGAAGAGAAAAACAGAATAATAGAAAGAGGGATAGGGACAATGGAAGAGAGATAGAAGGGGACAGGTTTGGGACCAGGAATTCACAAGTACTGGGCACCACTGGTGGTGGTAAGCCTCAGAGGTGGGGAAAGGATGGGTCTCAAAGAACGGCTCTGAACAGGGACTTCTGAGCTGGAAGACCAAGCTCTTTCACCACTGTGACAAGGTTGGGGGCTGGGAGGCATGCGGGCGTTTTTGGGGACCTAAATTGAAGCAGTCAACTGATGGCTGAGGGCAAGGGGCCCAGGTGGAGGAAAATAGCCTGAGTGTGGGAAAATTGCCCGAGTATGGGCTGAGAGCCAAATCCTGGCTCTGTCCTTTAGAAAAACTGCTGAAACCCTTATGCCTCAGCTTCCTGTTACGAAAAACAGAGTAATAATAGTTCCCACATCATGGCGCTGTTGTGAGGGTTCAGTGAGGTCATGCATATGGGGTGCTAAGAGTATCCAGCATCAGGTAAGTGCTCAGTAAGGCTTAGGTGCCATGAGATCATTCTTTACAAACAAAATCCCTATGTTGTTGAGGATGGCAATATACCCAGTTCATTTCCCAGCCTCCTTTGCCGTTAGGGAGGCCCCTGAGATGTTAGAGGAAGCTATGTGGGGGGCTTTGGGAAAACTCTTTAAAAGGGGCTGACTCCTCTGGCAAGCTCATCGTTTCCTTTCTTCTTCATGACAGAAAGGTGGGCATGATGACTGGAGCGGCAGCAGTCGTCTTGCCATCCTGAGTTTCCCTTGAGGACAGACACATGCATGAAGAATGGTAGAACAGAAAGGCAGAAGGAGCCTGCAGCACTAACCACATCGTGGGGCTGTCAAACCAGCCTGGACTTCCTGTCTCCATGAGTGCTTTGCCTGGGAGAAAAGCAAACCCTTAACTTATTTAAACTGCTATCGCTTCAGGTTTCTATCAGTTGCTGCCAAACTAATTGTAGCTGACACAATTGAAAAGTTAAATAGATTCTGGAAGAATTAGAGAAATGTATACTGATGGATCCAAAATGGGTGACTTGGTGGGGCGTGGTGGCTCACACCTGTAATCCCAGCACTAAGGGAAGCCGAGGCAGGCGGATCACTTGAGGTCAGGGATTTGAGACCAGCCTAGGCAACATGGTGACACCCTTTCTCTACTAAGAAATACAAAAATTAGCCGGGCATGGTGGCATGTGCCTGTAATCCCAGCTACTCGGGCGGCTGAGGCACGGGAATCGCTTGAACCCTGGAGACGGTGGTTGCAGTGAGCCAAGATTGCATCACTGCACTCCAGCCTGGGTGATAGAGTAAAACTCTGTCTCCAAAAAAAGAAAAACATACAAAATGGGTGACTTATGCAAGGTGGGTGTCATGGGGGCATGGTATAAAAGGCTCAAGTCACCTCCTAGGTCCCATGACCAAGTTGTCTGTGATTCCAAGTCAGCCAGTGATTATCTTATTGTCCTCATCAAAGCAATGGGAACAAAGGCCTTCTAGAAACCAGGGCAGGACATCCGCCCTGGACATTAAAGTCCCATTGTGTGTAAGGGAGAAAAGCCCCCAGAAATCCATCAGAACCAGGGCTACCATCGGCACGCAGTCACGTGGATGGATATTGTTATCACGCACTTGCAAGGCTTGATTCATGCTTCTGAAAGTGGCAAAATGCTCCTGGCCCACACAGAAGACCCCAGAGAGTGTTGAAGGGCCACGGCTGGGTTGGGAGGAGGCTGAAGGAGGCCCTGGAACAACTCTCATCCCCAAGCTCCACAAGTCTCCTCTGAGTCTGTGTCCAGTGGAACATCTCATGACCCTTGTGGTGTAGCGTGTACCATCACGATGGTGAAGCTCAGAGTGAGGTTAGGGCTCTCACCTCTTCATGGTCTGGTCCTTGGGCTGTGTGATGGTTCATTTTAGGCATCAATTTGACTGGATTAAGGGATATCCAGATAGCTGGTAAGGCCTATTTCTGGGGATGTCTGTGAGGGTGTTTTTGGAAGAGATTGGCATTTGAATCAGTGGCCTGGGGAAGGAAGATTCACACTTATATAATATGGACAATCCATTGGATAATAATAATGACCCTCCAATCAGTTGAGGGCTTAGCTAAAACAAAAAGGCAGAGGACACAAGAATTCGCTTGCTCTCTCTTCTGGAGGTGGGATACCTTTCTTTGCCTGCCCTTGAACATCGCACCTCCAGGTTCTCTGGCCTTTGGATTTTGAGACTTTTCCCAGTGGCCCCTGGGTTCTCAGGACTTTGGCCATGGACTGAGAGTTACCCCATTGATTTCCCTGGTTCTCTGGCCTTGGACTTGGACTGAGCCATGCAGTTGGCTTGGCTGGTTCTCTAGCTCACAGACGGCCAGTCATGGGGCTCATCAGCCTCCATAATTTCATAAGCTAATTCAACTTGTAAGTTCCTCTCATCTCTCTCTTTCTCTCTGTATATTCTATCAGCTCTGACTCTCTGGAGGACTCTGAGTATTATAGGCTGGATAGTGTTCCTTTTGCAGGAGATGGGGTGAGGCTATTTTCTTCTTGAGGGTAGAAGCAGCTGATTCCTTCACTGCTTCCCCAATCCCAGCTTTTTGAAACAGATGAGAGGAAAAGGGCACAGAGCCAGGAGAGGCACCAAGAGGCTTTCCCCTGCTGAGACTTAGGAGTCTGGGGCATGCTGAGCAGAAGCTGCCTGCATCTGTGTTTGAAGGAAGGACACCAGAGGGAAAGAAAGCACTGATATTTCCTACTGATGAGCCTGGGCCTAAGGCAGAAGGGCAAAGCGAGGCAAGCACTGGGCCAGGGCAGCAGAGGGTCCTCCAGAAACCAGCTCAGAGAGGGTGCTGGCCCCTCGGGAGGGGAGGTGGTGACTTTGCTGCCTCCCGACTTCCCAGTGTGTTCTTTAGGTCTCTGGAACATAGCATATTTTTTTGAAAGTGATTTTTTAGTTAACATTGCATCAAGGATGTTTGAAAATGAAAAATAAGTATCTGGCAGGGTTCTGTGACTCATGCCTGTAATCCCAGCACGTTGAGAGGCCGAGGTGGATCACTTGAGGTCAGGAGTTCGAGACCAGCCTGGACAACATGGTGAAACCCCATCTCTACTAAAATACAAAATTAACCAGGCATGGTGGTGGGTGCCTGTAATCTCAGCTACCCGGGAACCTGAGGCTGGAAAATCCCTTGAACCCAATAGGCAGAGGTTGCAGTGAATTGAGATCATGCCATTGCACTCCAGCCTGGGTGACAGAGTAAGACTCTCTCTCAGAAAACAGAAAGAAAGGGAAGGAAGGAAGGAAGAAAGGAAAGGAAAGGAAAGGGAAGGAAAGGAATGAAGGAAAGGAAGGGAGGGAGGGAAGAAGGGA
>PVKP010033631.1:0-24909 GCA_004027715.1 Plecturocebus donacophilus | reverse complement strand
GGGGAAATAGGGGAGGGACAGTGGGGGGGGAGGGACAGTGAAGGGTGGGGAGTTGCGGGGAGATAGCATGGGGAGAAATGCCAGATATAGGTGAAGGGGAGGCAGGCAACAAATTACACTGCCACGTGTGTACCTATGCAACAATATTATATGTTCTTCACATGTACCCCAAAACCTAAAATGCAATAAAAAAAAATAATAAAAAAGAAAAAATAAATAAATAAATAAATAAATTACAAAAAAAAATATCCAGAATAAAGAGCCTTTCAGAAAGTTTCTAGAAAAATAGCAAATATTCTTCTAAGAGCCCCAAAATATTTTGCAGCTTGTGATAGACAGTGAAATGTTATTATTTCTCATATGTTTTCTGCAATTGAAATCTCTTTGATTAGCTGATTCTGAAATAACTACCAATTACTCAAAACCATCAGGATCCTTTAATTATTTAGAACAAAATGGGTTTATGACCTCTGGTGTATACAGCATAGACTACATTTTCTGTAGTTTTTGCTATAATTCTAATGCATTACAAACTGCAAACATGAATTGTAAAAAGGTGTCTTGGGGAAAAAGAGAAGAGATACATGGAAAGAAGCATGGTTCATAGAATATAATTACCAAATCTTTATTAACTCCCTGAACTAATATTAATTCTAAGAATAGAACTTATTCCTAGCATTAGTCGTTTACAACGAACCTCCATGAGAATGTTCTCTTTGCACTTAGTGAATTTCCATATTACGATATACATTATTGTCATGAATAGTAATGACAAACTTACAAATTTTATCTTGGTAGACAAGGATTGAAATCTAATATAACCAATATTTCAAAGGATTTGTGACAAATAACCAGGGATGAAGATAGAGTGTCTTGGACCATGTAATACAGATATATATCAAAAAGAATATTTCTATCTCTTCCTTAGCAGGAACAATACAACATTTTTGTTTCTGGATGGATGTAAAGGAGAGTTATATTCCATTCCACACAGTCAATAAATGAAGCTATTATTTTAATGATTGAAAATTATATATGTATTATATTTTATATATATATTAAATATGTATAAAAGTTTTAATATATATATAAAAGTTATATTTAGATATATACATGTAATATAGTTATATAACTATATAACATAATATATAATATATATAAACTTCTATAAGATTCCCCAAAACATATAACATAATATATAATATCATATACATATATATATAAACTTCTATAACATAAGATACCCCAAAATACAGTGACTTAAATATGATACTTATGTTTCTCTCACATGGTAGTCCAGAACTGTGTAGATATGGCAAAGTAGTTTAGTTCCATAAGGCTATTCAGGAGACAATCGCTCTATCTTATGGCTCCACCATCACTATGAGCATTGTCCTTACCTGAAAAGTGGAAGCTTGCCACCTTCACATTCCCATTCTACCATATGGAAAGAGAAGAGAGAAAGTCCAGGAATAGAGGACCATCTTCTTTCAGCAGATTAATTAGAAGTTGTAGGCATCACTTATATATGCATATACTAAATGTGGTCACATGGCCTCACCTAGCTGCAAAGCAGACTAGGAAATACTCATAGCTGAGTTGCCATGTGTCTGTTTTAACTTGAAGGATCCTATTACCAAAAGGAAAGAGAAAATGGAAGCTGCTGATACACTATATTTATAATTCCATATATAATTCCATATATAATTACATAAGCTATATATGTATAATTGCATATATGTGTATGTGTGTGCATGTGTGTGCATCTATATATATATACACACACATTTTTAATATATACATGTGTGTGCCTATATATACACATATTTTCTATATACATATTTATATATGTATATGTGTGTGTGTGTGTGTGTATGTGTGTGTGTGTGTGTGTGTGTGTATGTGTGTGTGTGTGTATTTTCAAGTCAAACTCAAGAATTTGCTAGTGAAATGTAACAAGGGCTTTACCTAGAAACACAAAAAAAGCCATAAATGTTATATTAAACTTAGAAAGTATAGATTTTATTTCATAAAGCACATCATGAATGTTTAAATCATGAATAGATAGATGAAGGTTAAGAGGTAGGCCTAAAATCCCTGAGGGGCCAAACAAGTCTATACCATTTAGTGAAGCTGCCTTTTGCTGAGTCACATAGTAGAGTGGCAGAGCTTTGGTGTTCTTGTCTGAACATGTTACACCTACCCTGTGGGATTTTCTGAGAATTATCTATAACTGATTTACAAAAACATATCAATATAGGTATATGTATAATATGTATCTACCCAATGCAATGCCTGGCACATACTAGGTTATCATATAAATGGTAAAGACTGTTATTAGTATTACTTTGAGCAAACGTTTCTTTATGAATTGTGTCATCAGTCATTGATACTCACGGATGATGACTAGACATAATAATATTCCAGAATTCAAGAAGCACTTAGAATCTAGGGGTAAAGCTATTAGGAAGGTAAACAATTTTAATAATATGTAATAAAATCACAACAAATTTAAGTTATTGATGTTATGTTATCGCAAGGAAAAGTTACCCAACTCAGCAAAATTGTGTGTATGTGTGTGTTTTGTGTAAATTTCACCAGCTCCATCAGTACCATAGTAAGTACTTATTTTAATATCTTTTATTTTTTATTTATAGTCAGAATGTAAAAGTACTGAAATCAGTGATAACACAATTGAGTCAAAGACTAAAATGATCAAGTTGTCTATTCAGTAATCTTTAGCTTTAATCAGATGTTCATTATACTATATTAGGTCACTATGTGCTAACTGTAAAAGAAAACAACAAACTTAAAACTAGATGGAATGCTAGATGTACAGTATCAAAAATAGTGGCTAAAACATGATGGAAGAAAAACAGATTTTGTCTAGAAATTGAAGGGTTCCCATGGAGAAATGCAGAGATAGCTACATTTATAGAGATTAGCATTAAAATATACAAAGTAAAAAGAATGTCACCCATTTATAGAAATTTAATAGAAATACAGCATATCATCAATTCCCTATATCAAGAGAAAAGAGCTTATATTCAACATTTTTTACCCAGATTTCCAGAAGAGTTAATAAGCCACTCAAGTCAGCATCAAAACCACCTCCTCTATCTCCTGGAAAAGTCTCTTCTAATTTTTTGGCAAAATCACTATCAGTAAATCTTTCTTCTGCTGAACATTAAAAATCAGTTTCTTGGCCAAGTGCAGTGGATCACACCTGTAAAGCCAGTGCTGTGAGAGGCCTAGGTGAGATGATTACTTAAGGCCAGGAGTTCAAGATCAGCCTGGGCAACATAACAAGATCCATGTCTCTACAAAAAATAATTTAAAAAAAAAAGTCAGGCATGGTGGTGCATGCCTGTAGTCTAGTCATAGCTATTCTGGAAGCTGAAGTGGGGTGGTCACTCATGTCTAGGAATATGAGGCTGCAGTGAGCTATGATGGCACCATTGCACCCATGATACAGATAAGTTTTTTTGGATGTGCTGCTGGATTCAGTTTGCCATTATTTTATTGAGGATTTCTGCATGAATGTTCAGGGATGCTGGCCTGAAATTTTCTCTTTTGGTTGTGTCTCTTCCCTGTTTTGGCATCAGGATGATACTGGCTTCATAAAATTAGTTAGGGAAGAGTCCTTCCTTTTCAATTGTTTGGAATAGTTTTAGAAGGAATGGTACCAGCTTCTCCTTGTACCTCTGGTAGAATTCAGCTGTGAATCCTGTCTAGCCCTGGGCTTTTTTTGGTTGGTAGACTATTTTGGTGTGTCTTTGCAGTGGCTGGTACTGCCTAAATTTCAGAACTTGTTATTGGCATTCAGAGTTTTCATGTTGGCCTGTCTTGCTAGGTTCTTCCTTGTTTAGTCTTGGGAGGGTCTATGTGTCCAAGAATTTATCAGCTTCTTCTAGATTTTCTAGTTTATTTGCATAGAGGTATTTATAGTATTCTCTGACGGTAGTTCATATTTCTGTGGGGTCAGTGGTGATATCCTCTTTATCATTTTTATTGTGCCTATTTGATTCTTCTGTCACTTCTTTACTTGTCTAACCAGCAGTCTATTTTGTTAATTTAAAAAAAATAGCCCTTGGATTCATTAATTTTTGGAGGGTTTTTCATGTCACTATTTCCTTCAATTCTGCTCTGATCTTAGTTATTTCTTGTCTTCTGCTAGCTTTTGGATTTGTTTGCTCTTGCCTCTCTAGCTCTTTTAATAATGATATTAGGATATCAATTTGAGATCTTTCTAGCTTTCTGATGTGGGCATTTTAGTGCTATAAATTTCCTTCTTAATGCTGCTTTAGCTGTGTCCCAGAGATTCTGGTATGTTGTTTCTTTGTTCTCATTGATTTCAAAGAACTTCCTGATTTCTAACTTAATTTCATTATTTACCCAAGAATCATTTGGAAGCAAGTTGTTCAATTTCCATGTAATTATGTGGTTTTGAGTGAGTTTCTTAATTCTGAGTTCTAATTTGATTGCACTGTGGTCTGAGAGACTGTTTGTTAGGATTTCAGTTCTTCTGCATTTGCTAAGGAGTGTTTTACTTCCAATTATGTGGTTGATTTTAGAATAAGTGCCATGTGGCACTGAGAAGAATGTATATTCATTGATTTAGGGTGGACAGTTATGTAGATGTCTATTAGGTCCACTTGATCCAGAGCTGAGTTCAAGTCCTGAATATCCTTGTTAATTTTCTGTCTTGTTGATCTGTCTAATATTGACAGCAGGATGTTAAAGTCTCCCACTATTATTGTGTAGTAGTCTAATCTCTTTCAGTCCTCTAAGAACTTGCTTTATGAATCTGGGTGTTCCTGTATTGGGTACATATATATTTAGAATAGTTAGCTCTTCTTGTTGCATTGATTCTCTTACCATTACATAATGCCCTTCTTTGTCTTTTTTGGTCTTTGTTAGTTTAAAGTCTGTTTCTCAGATACTAGGATTGCAACCCCTGATTTTTTTTTCTTTCCATTTGCTTGGTAAATTTTCCTCCATCCTTTTGTTTGAGCCTATGTGTGTCTTTGCACCTGAGATGGGTCTTCTGAATACAGCACACTGATGGGTCTGACTTTATCCAATTTGCCAGTCTGTGTCTTTTAATTGGAGCATTTAGCCTATTTAAATTTAAGGTTAGTGTTGTTATGTGTAAATTTGATACTGTCATCATGATGCTATCTGGTTATTCTGCATACTCGTTGATGCAGTTTCTTTATAGTGTCATTGGTATTTATATTTTGGTGTGTCTTTGCAGTGGCTGGTACTGGTTTTTCCTTTCCATATTTAGTGTTTCTTTCAGGAGCTCTTGCAAAGCAAGACAAGTGGTAATGAAATCCCTCAGCATTTGCTTGTCTGGAAAGAATTTTCTCTTTTATCTATGAAGCTTAGTTGGGCTGGATATGAAATTCTGGGTTGAAAATTCTTTTAAGAATGTCTAACATTGGCTCCCAATCTTTTCTGGCTGTAGAGTTTCTGCTAAGAGGTCCACTGTTAGTCTGATGGCCTTCCCTTTGTAGGAGACCTGGCCTTTCTCTCAGGCTGCCCTTAAAAGTTTTTACTTAATTTTGGCCTTGGTGAATCTGACGATGCTGTGTCTTGTGGAGTATCTTAGTGGTGTTCTCTGTATTTCCTCAGTTTTCATGTTGGCCTGTCTTGCTAGGTTGGGGAAATTCTGGATAATACCCTGAAGTATGTTTTCAGTTGTTTTTCTTCTCCTTGTCTCCTTCAGGTACTCCAATCAACCACAGGTTCGTTCTTTTTACAAAGTCCCATATTTCTTGGAGGCTTTGTTCATTCCTTTCTATTCTTATTTCTCTAGTCTTGTCTGCATGCCTTATTTGATCAAGGTGGTCTTCAAACACTTATATCCTTTCTTGCACTTGATCTATTTGGTTATTGATACTTGTGTATACTTCATGAAGTTCTCATGCTCCATCAGGTCATTTATGTTCCTCTCTAAACTGGTTATTCCAGTTAGCAGCTCCTCTAACATTTTATCAAGGTTCTTAGCTTCTTTGCATTGGGTTAGAACATGCTCTTTTAGCTCAGTGGTTTTTTTAATACTCATTTTCTGAAGCCTACTTCTGTCAACTCGTCCATCGTATCCTCTGTCCAGTTCTGTGCCCTTGCTGGAAAGATGTTGTGATAATTTAGAGAAGAGGCACTCAGGCCTTTCGGGTTTTCAGTGTTTTTTCATTAATTCTTTCTTATCTTCATTAGTTTGTCTAGTTTCGATCTTTGAGGCTGCTGACCCTTGGATGGGGTTTTTGTGGGGGATTTTTTTGTTGTTGATGATGCTGTTGTCTGTTTTTCTTTCAATGGTAGGTCCCTCTTCTGTAGTGCTGCTGCGGTTTTCTGGGGCTTTACTTCAGGCCCTGTTCACGTGGTTCACTCTCACTCCTGGAGATATCATTCAAGGAGGCTGGAGAACAGCAAAGATGGGTGCCTGCTTCTTTTCTGGGATCACCGACCTCGAGGGGCACCAATTTGATGCCAGTAGGATCGCTTCTGTATAGGGCGTCTGACAACTGCTATTGGAGGTTCTCACCCCATTGGGTGGAATGAGGAGCAGGACTCGTTTAATGAAGCACTTTGATTGTCCCTTGATAGAGAGGATGGGCTTCACTGGGGGGAAACCCACTTCTCTGGGCTGCCCAGATTCCTCAGAACTACCAGGAGGAAAGGGTAAGTCTGCTGGTACACAGAGACTGTGGCCACCTCTTCCCCTAAGGACTCAGGCCAAGGGAGATCCGAGTTCTGTCTCTGAGCTCTGGCTGCAGTTCTTGGAATTCCTGCAGGGAAGTTCCACCCAGTGAGGAAGGATGAATCAGGTTCAACCTCAAGAGGCACTCTGGCCACAGTCTGCCAAGCTAGTGTGTTGGGCTATGGGGGACATGTCTTGGGACCAAGCCATCCAGCCTCCTCGGTTCCAGCAGGGGAAAAGCATGGCCTGGAGCTATAGAGATGAATGCTGCCCTTCTCTCACCCAAGAAGCTTAGCAAGTTAGGCAGTTATGAGTCCCAGCGCTGGCTGCTGCCCCTCCCTCAAGGAGTTCTAACGCCTTAGCAGGCAGCCACAGCTGTGGTGCTGGTCGCCCCTTTCCACAGGAGCTCAGTAGGCTTAAGCAGATTCCAGCTGGGAGGCTGAGAGGCTGTTGAGCATCTGCATGGATCTGGGGTTGGGAAGCGAGGCCGCAGTGGGTTCGCGAGTGGTATTTTCCGATCCATGGGTTCCACAGTTCTGTGGAAAAAGCACGGTTTCCCCAAATGGGTAGCATGCTCATTCACAGCCTCCCTTGGTTTGGGGGTGGGGGCTCCCCTGCCTCAAGTGGTTCTCAGTTGGGCTGCCTTACCACACTGCTCTTCCTTCCTCTTTGTGAATCACACCAGCCTCCTAATCAGTTCTGATGAGAGACCCTGGATACCTTGTTTTCCGGTGAGGAAATCATACACTTATCATAGTTCTTTTCGATGAGAGCCAGGAATCGCTGCAGTTTCTAGCAGGCCACCTTGGCCTCACTGCCCTAAACATTTAAAATTAAAGGTCTCCTTGTTAAGCCTTCTTTGATGGCAAGCTTCAATTGCATTGCATTGTTTGCCAGTCTCTGCCTTGATTCCTTGTTTTCTATTAGGATTGTCTTGAGATTTATCTAGTTGTCTGCAATTTGCAGGGCTCCACAGCGGCGCTCAGGAATCTCAGGTACTGCGTGGGCCTGGGGATCTGCTGGGCCTCACCAAGGCTGTCCGTCAGCGCAGGCCCCACACTTGAGGTCCAGGAGGGAGGGACGCTTGGTATCAGGAAGCAAGCCCGCCTCCGGCCTAGACAGCCCCCACCTAGATATTTTATAATGTATTTTAACACTTTGGAAATAGATATGCCTTTGCTGCTCAGTTTTTTAAATTTTACTTCCATTTTTTTACATTAAAAGAGGAAATATTTTTGCACAAATATACATAAGTACACCTATGTTTTCAATGTACATTTCTTATAGTCTTAACTAGTCTTAAACATTAAACAAGCCCCTAATGATAGAAGCATGAATGTAATCAACATAGTTCCAGCTTTCACAGAATTAATAACCAAAGGGTGGCATGAGATAGAAAACAATTCAACCTATAACAACTAGAGCTAAAATCTACATAATTGAGGAGTCCAGCTCCAGGCCAAAACCCTATGTGTGATATTTGAAGCTCAACCATAGTCAATTACAAAGACTTTACCTGGCAGGCCTTGAGATTCTCCAGCTGCCCTCCCAACTCCAGACTTCATGCACAGTCATCAGTCACCTTGCAGTCTCTGGAAGGAATTGCAGTCAATAATTCAGGTTCCTCCAGCTGGCAATGCTCTTACACATATCACATTCCTAACCAGGAGCTTCCATCCAGAGGCCACGACCTTTCTCAGGTGTCTCTGCTGAAACCACGGCCTTTCTCAGGTGTCTCTGCTGAAACCACGGCCTTTCTCAGGTGTCTCTGCTAAGACCGCCTTATCTGGGGAGGCTTAAAGACACATTTCCCCACTCTGAGTCAGTATTCGATACTTTCCTTTTCCTAATCTTTCCCTCTCTCCTTCCTTAATGCCCAGCTCCTATGTCCATCACATGGAAGAGGCCTTTCATTTGGGGCTCCCTCCATGGTGAGAATATCCTCTGTGCCCCACTCTACAAATCTGTTCTGATACATTGGACCCTCACTTACTGCTGCCCCATGAGGAATAATGGGATATAGGAGCAAGTGGCATTGTTAGTTTCTTGCTTACACTATCACAATGTGAGTAAAGTTTTGACTGTTACTTTCATTTTGGCTTGTGTCTTCACCAACCACCTTGGCACCTGGCAGCTCCGCTATCTCCCAGCTCAGCTCTTGACAACATAATGCCTTGCTGACTATAGGCTTTTCACATATACTAGGAATCCCATCCTTACGACCACCACTGAGCAGTTAACTAGGCACAGACAGGCTAAGTGGCTCCCCTGAGATCACCCAGCTAATAAGAGGCCGAGCCAGGGCACAAAGCCAAAAAGTCAAGCTCCAGGACCCACATGCTTAATAGTTATGCTCCGCCAATATTTGGCCATTACAAGAGTGATGGGTGCCATGTAGAAAGTGTTACAGGAAAAAGTGAGCAGCATTACAGATAGTGGCCAAAGAATGGCTCTCTCAGGATGGAAAATTTTAGCTAAGATGTAAGCAACATGAAGTAACCGAGGCTGGGAACATATGGAAGAAGAATGTTGCAGGCAAAGGGAAGTACAAAAGGCTCTAGAATGAGCATAGTGTACTCTGGAAACAGAAGCAGATGGGTGAGGCTGCAGCCTGGGAAAACATGATATGGGTAGGAAAGATTGGAGATCCTGGATTACAGAGGGTCCTGAAGAACATGGTCAGGAGTTTGATTTTATTCTAAGTGCAATGGAAAGTCACTGGTAAGTTTAAACAGGGGGTGCGATAACATAATTTTTATTTTTGACAAGATTACATTGACTGCTATGAGGAAATTGATGAAATATAAAAAAAGTTATTGTAGGGACATCAGTGAAACGGCCAGGAAGGAGAAAAAGGAGGATGCTCATATTAGGCAGAATAAATGCAATATCCAGAGGCAAAAAGCAGATAAATAAACATGGGGAACTGAAGGAGGCACAAGTCCTATGGAAATTTATGGCTCAATTGTTGTGTGCATGCTGGGGAGTGACTAGTGGGAAGGCTGAGAAATCCATCAGGATCCATCCAAATGCGACCCATGCTTTGATAAGGAGGCTGATCTAAGAACAATGGAGGCCCATCGATATTTAAAAGAAAGTCAAATCTAGCTCTTATAAATGGACAGAGAAAATAAAACATATAGTAACATATAGATCATATCTTTAGATACCCAGAGCTACCCTGAAGGCAATTCCTCATAAATTGGACATTGTCACTCCTGGCCCAGAATACCTAAAGTCACCCAAAACAGTAAGTAAATGAGCAGGTCTTGCACCTGGCTGCTCTTAAGCTGAAAGTTTGGCTTTTCTGAGGCAAACATCATACTCTTGTGCATATGGAATTTCAGGCTTATTCCCAATCCTTGCCATGTTTGCAAAGGCCCTATGATAAGGTCTCTATTTTGATTTCTTAATTATAGTTGCTTCCCCTACTGGGATATAAGTCTTGTCACAAATTTCAGAAAAATAGAAAGGACTCTAGCCCTGATTTTCCTTTCTGAGTACTGAATTCTGCAGATAAAAATCCTCATTTTGTCTAAAGCCCTGTTTCAAAAACCAATGTGAAATCACAATGCTATCTCTGATTGCAAGTATCTATTCACTGTCTGCATGCTCTGTGTCTTCATCCATTCAGGATGTCATTACAAAATACCATAAACTGGGTAGCTTCTAAGCAAAAGAAATTTGTTTCTTACAGCTCTATAGGCTAGGAAGTCCAAGATCAAGGCATTCACAAACTTAGTGTCTGGTGACTGCCTGTTTCCTAGTTCATAGATGATGCCTACTCGCTGGAACCTCACATGGTGGAAGGGGCTATTCTTCTCCCTGTGGCCTCTTTAATCCCATTCATGTGGACAGAGCCCTCATGACCCAATCATTCCCCAAAAGCCCCACTTCCAAATACTATCAATTTGGAAATTAGGTTTCAACACATGAATTTTGAGGGGACAAAGATTCAGACTGTAGCACTTGTTACTTTGTACTCTTAAAGCCCAAATCAACTTCTTTATACAGCCCTAGGTTCCTGGAAACAAGCCACCATTTCCTCTCTCCCCATGAGCTACCTGTGAGTCCCAGCATTTGAAACAGCAATGCCCCTCAGTCCATTACATTAAGCTCACAGCTTTAGAGAATAAACTACTAATGAAAGTCAAATCCTTTTCCCTTTAACCAAGAACTTATTCCATTTTCTGGTGGTTTGGGACTTTTAGATATCACAGACTTTATTGTTGGTAACTACTTTATTTGGCCTACTTAGAAATAAAACTATTATATAAGCATAAGAAAAAAATAGACAAATCTAATTGAGAGACATTATGCAAAATACTAGTGCTCCTCAGAACTGTCTAGATCATGAAAAATAATGAAAATCTCAGAAACTGGTCACAAATAAGAGAAGCCTTAGAAGACATGACAGCTAATATAATAGCAGCACTAAGTGAGGGTCCAATGTATCAGAACAGATTTGTGGAGTGGGGCACAGAGGATCTTCTCATTATTTCATCAAAAATAATGAAAATCTCAGAAATTGGTCACAAATAAGAGAAGCCTTAGAAAATATGACAACTAATATAATATGGTATCCTGGATGGGATCCTGGACCAGAAGAGAGACATTAAGAAAAAACTGAGGCAATCTGAATAAAGTATGGAGTTTAAGAACAATTACCAATATTTGTTCATTAATTATTACAAATATACTATACTAACGTAAGATGTAAGTAATAGGAAAACTGAGTATGATGTATAGAAATTGTCTGTACTAGCTTTGCAAAAAATCTGTAAATCTAAAACTTTTAAAATTGTTATTAAAAATAAACAATTGACAATGATTCTATATTTTGTTTTATTCCAGAAATTATACTCCTTGCCATGCATTTCTTGAACTTCATTTTTGAATTAAATTTAACTCCCTCTTTTCTTTTTAAGAGATAAAAAGATTTCCTTTCTCTTGAGTATTTTGACGAGGTTATTTAAGGTCAGGTTATCTATAAATATTAGAGCTGATCTCATTTGGAGTTAAAAGGAGAACACCGAAAACCATTTTTGTTAATTATTTATTCTGAAAGTTACTGATTCTTTCTTTTGCATATTGATTTATATTAGCCAAGCAAACATCCTACCACTTTGTAAAGGTTTCATTATACATCCTTTCCATATCTTCAAAATGCATCCTCTCAACTGACCCATTTTCTATCAGCTAAACACTTTTAGAAAGAAGATAATGTCCTCACGTTCAGCAATGATGATAATGGAGCATATGGTAGACTTACGAAAAATAGATGCTGCCGCATTAGTAGCTTTTTGACCTTGGACAAGCTCTGCAATTTAGTTTCCTCTATATTTCCTCTAAAGCGGGAATAATAGTAGTAACTAACACACATGTGTTATAAGGATTAAATTTAAAGCTGCATTTAGAATGACTAGCATAGAACCTATCACATAATAAGGTCACAGTAAATAGTAGTGGAGGGAGAAAAAAAAAGTGCTATCTTTTTCTAACCCATCACAAGGTTCAGGCTGAGACCCCTAAAACAAAAGGCAGATTAACAAATAAAAGTATGAAAAATTATTTAATGTAAATTTTAGGTGACACAGGAGCCTTCATTAGGAAATCAAAACCCCAAAAAACAGGGAAACCTGGGTATTTTTATACGAAGGTTGATGATGAGTGAACAGTTGTGAGAAGGATGATTGGATAAAGAGAGTGTGATCTAATGGTAATACACTGTAGGGCCTTAACAATGTCTCTTGTTCAGATTCTTCTTGGCATATCTGTGTCTTCAAGATAAGAACACTTCTTTTCATTGGGTATGGGGGGCACCTCCAGATAAAGCAGTTTTATGACCTGCTTCAGGGTGTTAGTGGCAGCAAATCTGTACGGTTCTGCAACAACCTCAATTCTTGCCTCCTCAGAAGAAATAATTCGACCAAGGCAACACAAAGCTGAGTGAGGGACTGAGGCAAGTTTTAGAGCAGGAATCAAAGTTTATTAAAGAGTTTCAGGGCAGGAATGAAAGGAAGTAAAGTACACGTAGAAGAGGCCCAAGTAGGCAATTTGAGAGAGTCAGGTGCCCAGTTTGACCTTTGGTTTGGGGTTTTACATGGTGGCATGCTTCCAGGGTCTTGTATTTCACCTCCCCTGATTCTTCCCTTGAGGTGGGCTGTCTGCATCCACTGTGGCCTGCCAGCACTTGGGAGGGACTGCATGCACACTGTGTTCACTGGAGTTGTGCACATGCTCACTTGAAGTGTTCTTCCTTTACCAGTTTAATGTCCCTAAAAGTGCATATATCAGCTAAGCTCCACCCTTCTGCCTCTTAGTGCGCCGGCTTGAGCCCACTTGCCCAATGCCTGAGATCTTATCAGAAAGCTGCTGATCACGAGTTTCAGGTGTTTTCTATCTATTGGGAGACTGCCTTTCCTTAGTACCAGCTGTGACCAACTTTTATTTTAGAGCGACAGTGTAACAACTGCCTGACCATCACCTGATGGTTGCCTGATCTTCCTGGTTGTGGAGGGGATCCCTTTCTTTCCCTGCTCATGTCTGCCAAGGGGGCATATTTTAGGGTAGTTTGTCCTGAATCCCATCAGTGGTTATTGTTTTTAGGGCTGTGACCTCCTATGAACCCATGTGTGACAGAGAATGCAAATCACCTTAGGTAAAGCACATGAAACATATATAAACCTCTGTCAAGGTCTAGATGTTCCTAAGACTGGGAATCAGAACAAAATGAGAAATTAGAGAAAAGATCACACATTGGTCAGGCAATGATGGCGATGCGGCAGAGTCAAGGACACACCTGAAAGGATAGAGCAGCTGGGCTTTCGCTAGGGCTTTATATCTGTGCAATGCACAGTAGATACTCCCTGCTTATTATCTCTTCATATGTGTAAAGAGGTTGCAAAAGTTTAAAAGAATTTCATTATTTTTGAGATTCCATAGAGGCTAAAGCAACTCCATCTTGGATGCAAATCCACTATGTTGGCTTCTTATTAACCCCATTTCTGGGAGGGCCTCTAGGATTTCCAGTTTATCTATGGTTCCTTGTATAATACCAGGTACTTACCATAAACCCTGTTCTTAGGTCAAACAACCTCGCTGTTACCATACTTCAGTTGTCCTACACACCCCTTCTGAACAACCCCTTCCCTGTGGTAGATAAGCACTGGTTCTAGGGGGTAATGGCATGGGCATTCACCATCTTGTCTCACCACTGCTGGAGACATAAACATGGCTCTTGTTTGTTAGTCTCTGTTAAGTGTTTTCTTCTAAGAAACTGGGTTTGTCAGCCTCTTTCTTCAGTCCTCAAATTTTATTGTAGGTCTGCACAGACCTGCCCACTGTGAAACAGACCTAATCCAATATCTTGGGAAGAGAAAAACAAGAGAAGCAAAATGTCACTATCTTACATACTGGCTTTCTCTGGAGACCATGTGGAAAATAAATTTTGTATAGGATTATTCAGCAAATAAGTAACTGTTGAATAAATGTTGCAAAAGAGGCAACCAATAGTTTTTGTATGGAACATTGTATTGAAAATTTTATTGAACATTATATATGTGACATGCTTTCTACATATCTCATCTTGCTTACTGTTCACTACAAACAAGAGGTAGATTTGCATTGCCCTCATTTTAGAAAGATAGACTTTTCTCATTTAAGAGAGAGAGCACAAGAAATTCAGAAGCATTTCAATTAGCAAGTCATTAAACTAGAAAAAGTGATTGGATGCCAGGTCTAACTCTAGATAGACACTGGAATACTTCATTGCACAGGCACTACAGGTATAATTGCATGCATGATAGAACTCCTGCCCTCAAGGAGCTGACAGCTCTTTGGGGAATACAGATGGATTAAGTGGTGTGTGGGTGCTATGGGATCGCACAGGCAGAAGTCCTCACCCAGAATTAAATATTTAGCTTTTATGGCACATACTGAGCCTTTTAGGCACATGTGGGAAATGCACTTTGCTCAATATATGAGCAAAGCAATCCTTGCAGCTAAAACCTCCCATGTCTGAGGGAGAATTTTTTAGCTACAAGGATTGCATCTTGGGAGATGGACATGGGAAGTTTTAAGCTGCATGGGTTGCATCTTAACTGTGAGCTACACCACAGTGTAAGTAGGTTTAGTACACCTGCTTTAAAAAGAGTATGTGGGGCCAAATCCCACTTAATACCATGTGACTTTCGGTATTCTGTGTCTCAGCTTTCTCATCTATTAAAGAGAGATGCCAATAATCACACTACTCCTAGAAGAGTATCTCCACAAGGCACTTAGAATAGTGCCTGTCACATAGTACGCAAATATATGTTTGACTTCTTCCTCTTGCCAGCCAGCATAATGCCTGGCAACAGCAGGCACTCAGTCAATGTTTCTGAGTCAAAGCAAAGGTTTTGGAAACTCAGAATATATTTTAGACAACCCTGTAAATAAACTCAGACCCAGTGGAATAAGAAGCCAAACTGGCACAAAATAACTAAAACCAATAAAGTAAAAATATATAAATATTCTCTTTTTCCAGAGCCAGAAAGTGAATGTGAAAATCTAGGCGACTGCGAGAGGCATGTATGTGGCAGAAGTTTATGACGATGCTATCAACCAGTCTTTTTCCAGTTTCTTTTTCTGTGGTTCCTTTCTGCGGCCTCCACCTTTACCATCTTACCTTATTCTCAGTGTTGGTAAGGCTGGAACGTTCTCCTCTCTTAAGTAGGGATGGTGGGGGTAGTCGTTATTGGTGGCCACTGAAACAGATAATTTCTTTGGATACAGGCAAGCAGTTCTACACCTGTTAGCATATTATTTAGGTTTCTGTGAATATTTATCTATAATTAATTGTCTTTTAACCTCTCAGTAAAGGAGACCCTTGCTATTCATTGCAGTAGAAGGAACCAAGGGAAGTAAAGTATGATGTAGGAATAGAACTAAAATCAGAGATAACTGAATTTGGGTGTTTCATTAGAATAGCAGAACACAGTCAGGAATCATTTATGAGATTATTCCTCAAACCTCATTCAAGAAGGAACTAGAAAATATGTTAATAAGCATCACGTGATAACAAACCAGGATTTTCCAAATGGACCTACAGGTAATAACAATAGAAGAAAAATTTTAATATATTGTTTTTAAAAGATCAAAAATTATTTCCTTTTCTAGAATGACCCAAACTCTAATTTTGTGTCTGAGGCTCATAAAAATAATTATAATAAATTCATTTAGCATGATTATGGGGTGTGGTACAGCCCTTCAGAAGGAATTTTGTTCTATTATCATTTTATTCCAGAGCATTATATCATTAAAGTGAACTATTAATGTTATCTTTATTACAATTGTCAAGAAAATTATGGACAGGATTCCAAAAACATAAAAGCTTGGAATTGTTTTTAAAACCTACATTTTTTAAATGTATTATTCAAAGACTTTCAACTTCTTAAGAAAATAATGTATAATGGCTCTCATTTATCATGGGTATTTATTATTCCAAAATTATATAAATGCTCAGTTGAATCAAAGAGCAGCAGTAAAAGATTTTATATGAAAGATTAATTAGAACAGAATATTTTCCCTTTAGAACAATTCTAAAGGAGCTCAGTGTGTTGGTGTTCATTTTAATTAGAATGTTCACTTTAAAAAAAGTAATAATTTTTTCACAACTGCATCTACCCTGAGAAAAAGGATCCTTTCAAATCACAGTTCTTTGGGGGATATTAAAGTCGAGTTTTTGACTTCCAAATGACTATGTGTAACCTAAACCACGAAAATGTGTCTTGTTTTAAATTCCCATGGACAAAATTAGTATGAGTCTTGAACCACTGTTTCCTGTGGAAAATACTAGCCCATACTGGAAATAAATTTTCCCCTAAAACCTTGCTGGTATTATGGAACAATTTTGACAATATTACTGCTAGTAAGTAAAGGTTTTTTTTAATTTTTGTTTATCATTATTTACCACTATGAAGTTCAGTAAACTCATCACCTTAAATTTTGAATGAAAATTTATTCAAAAATATATTTCAATAAGAATAGGCTAAGAAAAGTTTGTGACAAAGATTTATTTTTCATCATTACTTTTGTATTTCTTATGTCTTTCTAAGAGTATAGCTAACACATGAATACAGTAGGTAGATTAAGTAGGTAAACTTTAATAATGGAATGTTTCTCCCAAGGAGAGAAAGTTGGCCTAGAGCTTAAAAAATATATATATGCTTATCAATAAAGTCAAAACCTATTGACTTACACATTTCTGACTTGCCCACAGTTCTTTTGTCTAATAGCACAAAAGGCTAGAATATAGCTAAAATTAATAAGGAAAAATAAAGTAGTTTAGTTGTCGCAAAATTGTTTTATCATACACAGTCAAAGGGTACCATTTCAGGACTTTTCTCATGATTTTTTATTCCATTTCAAACACAGCTCAAATCACATTAGTGTTATGTTTTCTGAGCTATGAAGAATCCAAATGGTAATGGGTACCAGTTTTCCTATTGTCCAGGATTGTAGAAAAGAGAAAATCTCTAGAAAAGGAATCCCAAACAACAATTATCAACAACACAAAAAAAGGCAAAAGAAATTTGAGTTCATTTAATGGATAACCCAAATATTGCAGTTCATGGGAACATCAATCTTCTGCCAAATTGTATAATATGGTATTAGAATATGGTCAACAGTCTTGTTTAAGAGTTTAAGAGTACATGAGATGATAGATATACTGATATGGCTAGATAAACTTCTATCTTACTTGACCCCATTGAAGGTAACACTTGAAACTTGAAATAAAATATTTCTTAAAACATAATTTGAATGCATGAGAATAAAAAATATAGGCAGATTGTGGGGGGAATTTGAAAGTTGAAATAATGGATTGCAAGAAGTGAGCTGACGGTTTTTATGGCATTCAGCATTAAAATGCCATAAAAATGTCAATAGAAAACATTTAGTTTTTCTGACCTGAAGATTCAAATAAATCAATTAATCAAAAGGAAAATGAGAAGAAAAATCCCAGAAAGAAGAGTTGTAGGGAGTTGGAATTTCAAATTTTGTATGTAAATCTTCCCAATTATCTGACCAATAAGCCATATATGCATAGAGCAGATTCAAAGCATTCCAGGTAAAGGATTTTTAAAATGAACTGTGATATGAGCTTCCACCTACAAAATAAAGTTTGTACTTTGATTCCTAAATGTTAATTGCCCACTAAGACTAGAATAAAAATACTCTGAAAAAATATATAGCGTAACAGAATCCATAGTCTTCACAATACAGCATCAAAATACCTACGATACAACCCCAAATTATTTGACATATGAAGATCCAGGAAAATGTGAAAAATGCCAAAATCTGAGTTGTCTCAAGAGGAAAGACAAGACTACCATGAGATAACCCAAATTTTAGAATTACAAGGCAAGAAATTTTAAGAATTTCTTATAATTATGCTTATTGAGGTACAAGAGAAATACTTGCAATGAAGAAACCTCTGTAGAAAAAGATAAACTGTATTAAAAGTGGAAATTCTAGACTGCAAAACACAAAAGCTAAAAGAAATATTAGCTAGATGGGATTAATAACATAATGAGGATGACATAGAAAAGAATTCGTGAATGGAAAAATAAATTAATAGAAAATATTCAACCTGAAGAATGCAAAGGAAAGAAAGAAAGAAAATTAGAAAGCTTTAGTGGTCTCTGGGACAATAACAGAAAGTCAAATAGAATAAACACTTCAATTAAAAGGTGAAGATTATTAAAACAGATTTAAAAAGCATAACCAAATAAATACTGTCAACAAGAGATGCACTTTAAATATAAAGACACATAGTAGGTACCTGGCAAAAGATATACCATGAAAATGAACTTATGATAGCTGATTTGTCCAGAATAATTTAGGGCAATATAAGTTTAAGATAATATAGCCGGGCGCAGTGATTCACACCTGTAATCCCAGCACTTTGGGAGGCCCAGGCTGGCAGATCACGAGGTCAGGAGATTGAGAACGTCCCGGCCAACATGGTGAAACTCTGTCTCTACTAAAAATCCAAAAATTATCTGGTGTGGTGGCGCGTGCCTGTAATCCCAGCTACCTGGAAGGCTGAGGCACGAGAATTGCTTGAACCCGGGAGGCGAAGGAAACGTAGCCACTGAGATCACGCCACTGCACTCCAGCCTGGCAACAGTGTGAGACTCCATCAAAAGAAAGAAAAAAGAAGAGAAGAGAGAGGGGAGGGGAGGGGAGAAGAGAGAGAAAAGAAAGGGAAGGAAGGAAGGAAGGCCAGAGCAAAAGATAACCAGAGAAACAGGGCTACGTCGCAATGATAAAGTGGTCAGTTCATCAATAAGAGAATAACCATAAATGTGTAAATACATAGTATTAAAGATTTGAAATTTACAAATATAAAATTGAAAGAATGAAAAGGAGAAATAAGCACGTCAAAAATCATAGTAGGAGATTGTAGCAATTAATAGAACAACAGCAACAACAAAAATAAATACACAGATATGGGATCTGAACAAGGCTGTTAACCACCTTGACCTAGTTGGTGCTTACAGCTCACTATACCCTAGAATTGCAGAATAATTCATGTTTTCAAGTGTACATGGCACATTTGTTGTGACAGAAACATATGCAAGTCTCAATAAATTTAAAGAAATTGAATTTGTAGAGCATGGTTTACTGGCCACAATGAAATTAAATGCAAAATGAATAACAAAAAATTATCTAAAATAATGCCAAGTATTTACAATTAAAGAAAACACTTCTAAACAATCAATTGGTCAAAGAAGTAATTAGAGGAAAAATTATAAAACATTTTGAATTTAAGGAAACAAAAATACAGTTTATCAAAAATTGATGGATTCAGTTAGCATTTGGAGTTAAATTTAACTGGAAATGTTTTTATTATAAGGACAGTAGGTCTAAAATCAGTAACCTAGGATTTCAGCATAAGAAGCTAGGAAAAATAACAAATCTGAAATTTGATTATTTGAAAAGATTGACAAAATTAATATACAAGATAAAAAGGCAGAAGACACATTACCAATATAAAGAATGAAACAGGAACTATCAGTACATATTCTACAGAAATTAAAAGAAAAATAATGGAGTAATACAAAATTTTTTATACTAATATATTTGACAACCAAAATGAAAAAGGCAAGTTTTCTGAAAAATACAACTCATCAAAATGATTACAACATGAAACAGATGATCTGAGTATCCATATGTCTATTTAAAAGATTTTTTTTAATCAAAATTTTTACCCAACAGAAAGCTTCAATCTCAGGTACATTCAATGTTGAATTCTAGCAAACATTTTAAAATTATGTATTACCAGTTTTATACAAACACTCAAAACATAAAGAAGATTAACAAAAGGGTATTATTTAAAAGTTCTAAACCAATATCCCTCACAAATAGTTGCTACTTAGCAAAATCATAACGAATTGAATCCAGTAACATATAAAAGGATAATGTGCCATGACCAAATAGAATTTATTCAAGAACTACAATGCCAGTTTAACATTCATCAACTTAAATTTACCACATTAATAGATTAGAAAAAAATACATGATTATCTCAATAATGCAGAAAAGGTCTTTGACAAAATTCAACATACATTCACGATAAAGACTCTCACTAAGCAAGGCATGAAGAAAGCTTTCTTCAAATTGATTTAAAAAACAACATAACTTAATGGTAAAATATTGAATGTTTTTTGTAAGTTTAGTAGCAAGGCAAAAAATGTCTATTCTCATAAGTTATAGCTGACATTGTATTAAAGGTTTTAATTCTTGCAATATGGCAATAAAATTAAATAAAGGTCATTAATATTAGAAACTTTTTAAGTGCCATTATATAAAGTTTTGCATAAAAAGAAAATCATACAGTTGATATGCTCTCTTATAAGGCTTGTCTATGATTCAGCATAAAGTTTTGGGGATTGATTCATGCCCATATGTATATCAGTAATTTGTTTCTTTTTATTACTGAGAAGTATTCCATTGAATATACTCACAATTTGTTTATCTATTATCTTACTGATGGATAACTTTTCCAAATGTTTTCTCAATTTAGCTATTTCTAGGTTTTTGCCTATTATAAATAAAGTTGATATGAACATTTTTAAACACATATTTTTGTGAAGACTTTTTTAAAATTTCTTTTGTGATGAACTTTCTGATCACAGGTTAAATGTGTGTTTAATTTTGTTCAAAACATTTTTCCAAAATTAGTTGTACTGTTTCATACCAATAGCCTGTGAGTTCTACTTGATTAAAAGTTCACCAATTTTTGAAGTTGTCCGATTTCTCAATTTTAGCCATTCTCGTCAATTATATAAGGGTATCTCATTGTGGTTTTATTTTTCCTTGATGATTAAAAATTTAGGAAATTTTTCATGTGTTTGAGTATTTACATTCTTTGATAAAATCCCAGTGAGCTTTTTTACAGAAACTGGCAAATTGATTGTACAATACAAATTTTATAAAGACTTAAAATTACCAAAGCAACCTTGAAAATGTAGCTAAATATAGTTAATAATGTAACATAATATAAATAATAATAAATATAAGTAATATGTGGTGGTAAAAAACTAAAAATTTTGCCATTGGGTGAGTTGAGGGTGGAGAATGAGCAGGAAAGGGAGTAAGGGAATAGTCAAGATAATGATAATATTCTATAAGTTTACAGAGATTTGAGTTGCACAAGTACATATATTAGTAAAAAATGAACAAATGTACACTTGAGATTTGGGGATTTTGTTGCATATAAATTTTACCTCAAAAGAAAAATAAACTACTATAGGAGATGATAAATATGCTGACATATTTGATGGGATGTATACTGATGTCTGTAATTTATTTTTAAATAAACCAAAATTAAAAAGCCTTAATTGTCAAAGTGATAGAGGAATAGATGAATCAATATTTGTTAAAGTTCATATCATAAAATTAATAGCAGAATCTACACAGGTGGGGTGTAGTCGAATTCTCATAAAATTATTTAAATATTGCTATAGATGAGAATTTTAAAATATTTTTTGAAAAGCAAAGACATGAAATAGAATAACACATTTCTGAAATATTTCACATAAAAATAGAAAGAAAATATTAATTTTGGCACTTCAAACAGCCATTTTCCATCTCTGAAAATTCAACAATGTAGAATAACTTATTTTCTTTTATTGGTAGCTAAGTAAAGCTGTTTTTCTTCACTCAAGAGAGAATATTTTCCAAAACAAATATTTCTTATTTTCTTACCTTCCCCTCATTGAAGCATTGTCTTAAATATATTATATCCCAAGTTGAAGCATTTTCTTAAATAGATTATATTCCAAGACTTATGTAACCTTACCTGCTGTCCTAAAATGTGCTTATTAAAATATCATCTGCATATATTTTTAATGCTTATAGAATCTGGAGTGATTTCCCTTTTTAAATGACTAATATTGGTTATTTGTGCCTACCATGTTTTTAAAGTCTTACTTGGGTTTCAGAAATTTCATTAATCTTTTCAGAAACCCAAATATCTTTATTTTTTTACTGTCTATTGTATATTTGCTTTTATTTCATCAATTTGTACTTTTAACATTATTATTTTATTTCTTTGGTTTTTTGGGAGGAGAGAAGTTATTTTTCTGTTCTTTCTTTGGCTTTTTGAGACAGACACTTAGTTAATCGTGTCTTTTCTTTTTATATATATCTGCATTTAGGTCTATAAGTTATTGTCTAAGCTCTATCATTCACAGTTTTATGTCATATTTTCATTTCATTTGATTTGAGATATTCCACCGTGATTTCCTCTTTGCCCAGTGGGTTTTGCTTTTTAAGCCTATAAATTGATTTCTAATTCTTCCACTGTGGTCAGAGTACACGATTTGTTTTATTTCAGAACTTCAGAAGTTGTTTATTACCCAATTTTTCTTTTTTTATACCATAATTAATTTAACAAAGTCTAAAGTTAAATACTAGTTTAGTCCCCATGCCACACAATATATTTTAACAAATGCCTAGCAATGATTTGGAGCATTTAGAACACTTCCACAATCATATGATATTTCCAATTTTCTATATGTTGGTTTTACTAAAATATAATTGGTTATTTCCAAAAGCAAAATGAAGTTTTAACAAAACTACTAATAAATAGAAATATTATGTGTGTGTGTATATACATATATACACACACATATATATACTATAAGATAGATTATATATACATACACTATGTGTGTGTGCATGTGAGAGTGTGTGTGTGTGTGTGTGTGTGTGTGTGTGTGTGTGTGTGTGTATTCTGACCTATTAGGAAGAGAATATAACTCCTTGCCTATAAACATGATACTTTTTCATTATTTTAGTGGTATTTTCTTATCCTACAAACTAGAGATTATTCATATTTTTATAGCAATGTCTGTTAAGGTGTCATTCCAATTAACAATTTTATTTGCTGATCATTAATTTTTGCATTTCTGACTGCCATTTTGTTGAGCTTTTTTTTTTTCTTCCTTCTAAAGTTATTTTCTTCAAAATTACATTATATAAGTAATTGGTAGTAAAGTCTCTCTATTTTTATTCATCTGAAGATTTAATATTTGCACTACTTTGTGGCAAACAAACATTTCTTGCAAGAACACAAAAAGCACTAATCATAAGGATTAAGAATGATAAATTTAATTTCATGAAACTTAGAAACTTTATCAAATGTTTATCAAAATTCACCACTGAGTAAAAATATGAACAACAGAGTATATTCAAAAACATGTTTGCAGTTCATGTAACCAACAGTAAATTAATATCCAAACTATTTTTTAAAAAGAGGAAAAGCCTACAAATCAGTAAGAGACTTTCCCAAAATATGCAATAGCATTTCCCAAAAGAGGATGTCCAAATAAATATAAGAGAAGTTGTGCAGCTTCATTTGGCATTAATGAAACAATTAAAATTACAAAGAGATACTACTATACTTCAAAAGAATAGTGAAAAGTTTAAGGTAACAATACAAATAACTGGCAATGATTTGGAGCATTTAGAACACTTCCATAATCATATGACTTTTCCAATTTTCTATATGTTGGGTTTACTCAAATATAATTGGTTATTTCCAAAAGCAAAATGAAATTTTAACATAACTACTAAGAATTAGAAATATTATATATATATATATGCTATAAGATAAATTTTAGATATATGCACACACATAGACTGTGTGTGTGTGTGTGTGTGTGTGTGTGTGCATTCTGACCTATTAGGGAGAGGAAAGTAAAGACATTAAGAAAATGAGTCAACTAGACAACATTTGGAGGCAAAAAAGATAAATTTAGATTCATATTTCACTCCAAATACTAGAAAATAAATTCCAAATGAATTAGAAATTTGAAAGGGTTTTTAAAAACTTACAGATTTTTGAAGAAAAACATGCAATTTCTTCCATAACTGAAATCTGGAGAAAACCTTTTAAACTATATCCAACATCAGAAAAAAACATACAAAATAAGATTGACTAAAAAAATTTACAAGTTATTTTTATTGCCCTTGGAGGAAGAATATCTTCATAAACAAAGCAAAAACAAAACAATTAATTGAGGAAAAATATTATCTGAAGCTTATGTGATAAATAAACAGCTAATTACCCATTTTTTAAAGTCAAAACCACATTGAGATATCATCTCATACCAGTTAGAATGGCTATCCTTAAAAATCAGGAGACAGCAGATGCTGGAGAGGATGTGGAGAAATAGGAATGTTTTATGTTGTTGGTGGGAGTGTAAATTAGTTCAACCATTGTGAAAGACAGTGTGGCAATTCCTCAAGGATCTAGAAAGGGAAATACCATTTGACCCAGCAATCCCATTACTGAGTATATACCCAAAGGATTATAAATCATTCTATTATAAAGACGCATGCACATGTACATTTATTTCAGCATTGTTCACAATAGCAAAGACTTGGAACCAACCCAAATCCCCATCAATGATAGACTGGAAAGAAAATGTGGCACATATATACCATGGAATACTATGCAGCATAAAAAAGGATGAGTTCATATCCTTTGCAGGGACATGGATAAAGCTGGAAACCATCATTCTCAGCAAACTGACACAAGGCTAGAAAATCAAACACCACATGTTCTCACTCATAAGTGGGTGTTGTGCAATGAGAACACATGGATACAGGGAGGGGAATATCACACACTGGGGCCTGTTGGGGGTAGGG
>PVKP010033630.1:0-24891 GCA_004027715.1 Plecturocebus donacophilus | reverse complement strand
AAGAATGGAGGAAGACAGCAGAGAAAGTGAGGGGCGCAGAGGAAGGCAGAGGCTGGGAAGATAGGATGGGAGCCCAAGGGGTGGGAACCATGGGGCAGAGGGAAACACCCAGAGCACAGGGTGGAGAGAAGATGGCAGAGCAGGGCAACGGGAACAAAGTGTGAAGAGGCAAGGACGGGTGTCCGAGAGGCTGCCCCCCAGGCTGCTTCTCCCTCCCCCAATCCTTCACACTCCTGGGGGGCAGGACCAGGCGCCCCTGCAAGGGTGGTACTGAGAATCCATTTCATTCAAGCATCAGCTCACTGGCTGCTCCTCTCTGAGTCACACCCTGACACGCCCCCCAAGAGGGGAGCTAGCTGAGCCACACCACCCCACTCAGCTGTCTGGAACAGAGCAGGAGAGGGAGCCCAGGCAGGAGAAGTACATGGGCCATTTAGCCAGCGGCAGATGGGAGCCACTCAAGCAGAGAACTGAGGCCCAGCTGGTGAAACCGCCTGGGTGAGGGTCAATGGCAAGGGACACGGCTGGTCATGCTCCATTTGCCGGCCAATGCCCATCTTGCTGGCCACTGTCTACCCAGAAGAGGCAAACATGCACCCCACAGCCCAACTGGGGGCCCAACCAGCTGTCAACTTAGTGCGTCTTGGAAACCACAGGGCAGCTGTCTGCCGATGCAGCACATCGTCTTTTTTTTTTTGAGGCAGGGTCTCGCTCTGTCACCCAGACTGGAGTGCAGTGGTGCCATCACAGCTCACTGCAGCCTCAACCTCTTGGGTTCATGTGATCCTCCTGCCCTGCCGCAGCCTAAGAGCAGCTGGAACACTGGGTACAGTGGCTCATGCCTGTAATCCCAGCACTTTGGGAGAACGAGGCGGGTGGATCATGAGGTCAGGAGTTTGAGACCAGCCTGACTAACATGGTGAAACCCTGTCTCTACCAAAAATATAAAAATTAGCTGGGTGTGGTGGTGGGCCCTATAATCCCAGCTACTCAGGAGGCTGAGGCAGGAGAATCGCTTGAACCCGGGAGGCAGAGGTTGCAGTGAGCTGAGATCGATTCATTGCACTCCAGCCTGGGTCACAGAGTGAGACTCCGTCTCAGAACAAACAAACAAACAGACAAAATACGAGACCAGAGTAGCTGGGACTATAGGCATGCACCACCATACCCAGCTAATTTTTGTACCTTTAGCAGAGATGGGGTCTCCCTGTGTTGCCCAGGCTGGTCTCAAACTCGTGGGCTCAGGCGATCCTCCAGGCTCTGCTTCCCAAAGTGCTGGGATTATAGGTGTGAGCTACCATGCCTGGCCCTTAAAAAAAAAAAAAAAAAAATCTGCAGTATTTAAATATAAGGACAAAAGAGGAGGCTAAAGGCAATGAGCAGCTCTGCCAGAAAACACCAGTGACATCGGGGACTTTTTCTAGATTTCCTGGGATCCCAGAGCCTGAGTTCTAAGACGCAGAAAACTAAGTCCCTCAGTCCCAGAGCAGGCTCCCGCCAAGCCCATGAGTTCTGCTCTGGCCCTGTGATTCTTCTCAGCACATGCAGCTGCACCCAAGAGGAGCCCCGAGAGATGAGTGGGCAAATCATGAGATGTGTGGGGTATCAAGGCCCGGATGCCCACCAGATCTGTAAATAAGCCAAAGACCAGGGGAAGGCTGCCCAGATCTCAGCCCCAGGCTCCAAGCTTGGAGCTGCCCCAAGTCCTGCCTTCCTCCAGGTCCAAGAAGACAGAGCCTCCCAGGGTGAGCTGCCAGAGTGAGCTCCAGAATCCTGCTCCAGGAACTCAGGAAATCTCACCATGCCCTGGGGCAAGCAGTGCAACTGGGCTGTTAGTTCTCAGGCCACAGGGAGCCCTGAAAGGCTGCAGAGGAAGGTCAGGCCCTGCTTGTCAAGTGACTGCAACAGGCATGTCAGGAGAGGGGTTAGTTGTTAGAATCGGAGGGAAAAAACCAATATCCAGCATGTGTGCTGCAAGAAGAGAGGCTGAGAGGATACATGAGGTTATGATGGAATTCTGGAATCCAAGCTGATTTAACTCAAATGTGGGAGCCTTCAATATTACTCTTGGCCAAATGTAATAGTTTATTTTTCCCAATGCCATATCTTATTTCCCAGAGAGTTAAGCTATTTCATACTCACATTATTTGGGAGGAGATCACCTGTCACCCATTACTCAGAATCACATCTCTAATAATGCAGGGAGAGCCACCTGCTGCTCATCCTCAGGGTGAGGCAGTTCTTATCTCCCCTGTTCAGTAGGCCAGGTCCCCTCACCTCCCCGATCCAGGCTGGAAGTGGCCCAGAGGGTAATAGGCTTTTTAATAACAGGGATTTGGACCAGGCACGGTGGCTCACGCCTGTAATCCCAGCACTTCGGGAGGCCGAGGAGGATGGATCATCTGAGGTCAGGAGTAGGAGACCAACCTGGCCAACATGGCAAGACCCTGTTTCTACTAAAAATACAACAATGAGCCGAGCATGGTGGCACACACCTGTAATCCCAGTTACTTGGGAGGCTGAGGCAAGAGAATTGCTTGAACTCGGGAGGTGGAGGTTGCAGTGAACTGAGATCATGCCACTACACTCCAGTCTGAGCAACAGAGTGAGAGTCTGTCTCAAAAAATAAAATAAAATAAAATAGGCCAGGCGTGGTGGCTCATGCTTGTAATCCCAGCACTTTGGGAGGCTGAGGCAGGTGGATCACGAGGTCAGGAGATCAAGACCATCCTGGCCAACATGGTGAAACCCTGTCTCTATTAAAAATACAAAAAATTAGCTGAGCGTGGTGGCATTTGCCTACAGCCCTAGCCATTTGGAAGGTTGAGGCAGGGGAATCGCTTGAACCTGGGAAGCGGAGGTTGCAGTGAGCCATGATTGTGCTACTGCACTCCTGCCTGGTGATAGAGTGAGACTCCGTCTCAAAACATAAAATAAAATAAATAACAAGGATCTACTATAGCCTCAGATTTAAGGGGGAAACATTTACCTTATTGGCAACACAACCTTTGCTTTGAGTAATTGTGGCAACCTGGGAATAAATACAAGCCCAGAAGTGGAATTTCAGGCAGAAAAATGCCCAGGCACTGCTACTGCCTGGAAGACAGGGTGGGAGGGCTGGCATATTTCCTTTTAATCTGCTTTCAAACTTCAAGGAGATTCTCTCTGTAGGAAGTTTCAGTTGTACCTGGGCAGTTCCCTCACTTGGACCGCAATCTCTCCAAAACACCCAAGAGGAAGCCGTTAGGACAGACTGAAAGAATCAAGCTGTCTTTCTCCTTGATGCCCATCTGACCCAAAGGAGCTTACAGCCCACATGTTTAAAGGCATGGTTTTCCAGAACAAATCTTGGTTCACTGGGTCAGGCCCTATATACCCCGAGAGCATCCGCTGGCACTGGAATCAGAAAGGGTGATCCCATATCCCCCGAAATGCAGCCACTTAGTGACTCTGAAAGGCCAGTGCACAAAGGCAGGAGCCCTGCGCTGGGAGAAGGGATTTGCCTAGGGCTAGAGGTCAAGTCTTCCCACTGCAGAATTCCATCTATTAGAACACCAGACTTGGCTTTATTATGATTATGGACATTATTATAAATAATAAGGAGCTGATTTGATACATGCAGCAAGCTTGGCATGAAAACATTGCAAAACAGGAAAAGAGGGTAACAGCGGACTCTGGCCCACCTTCCCAGTCTGTGCTGGGTACAGACGGCACTGCTGGAAACACATCTCCAAAATCATAATCTACAAAAACGAGGGACAAAACTGAAGATTAGAAACACAGGCAGTGGAAGGACACTGGAGGGAAGGGGAGGGAGGTGGGGTGGGAGACATGGGGAGGAAACAGGAGAGGAAAACTTCAACTTTCTCCATTGTATCCAACAACTTTGGGGAACCTTACTAGGGCCCTGGCTGCCCCTCAGCTCAGGCACTGGCCCAGGAGACTCCAACCAGCTGGAAAGACCTGTAGGGGGTGACCCCTTTCCACACTCAGAAGCTGGTTCTGGCAGAGAAGCCTGGCTGCCTGTGCCCAGCTTTGTTTTCTCCCCCTTGCCTTCCTTCCGTCCGTACCCTAGCAGGCAAGGAGATGCTGCCCTGGCAGCTGCAGTTGTACAATCTCCAAATTGCTGAGGGGACACCTCCATCCATGGAGCCATCCTTGCCCTGGCCGTTCCGGCAAGGCCCATCCCTCCGACTTCCAGGCAGTCCATGGGCCCAACCTAAGGAGACTGAGCTGCTGTCTTCTGCTTGTACAGTCAGCAATGTGGTAGGTCTTGCTAACACCAAATCTGAAAGGGACCTCCCTCCCTGGGACATCTAACCCGTGGTACAGCAGAAATAAAGAAAGGGGAAGGTCAAGGTCTCAATGCCGAGGCAATTCTAGAGTGCCCCAGGGCTGAACTGGGGCTGGGATCCCCTTCCCTGGAGGTGAGGTGGTGGGTGAAGTAAATGAAGGGCTCTGGTCCCCCACAAGGGATAAAGCGGGGAAAATGGCCAGTTTTATCTATGAACACTGAGGCCTAAGGTTTGAAAGAAACCAGGCTGTTCCAGTAAGTCGTTGGGTCCAGACAACAAAATGACCTGCAGCTTCTTCCTCGGTCTCTGATGCAATGCATGCGACCATCCCAAACACACCAGAGAGCGCAGGAGGGACTTGGAGAAATCAGACTGACACATGGGACACAGCAGCGGCAAGGTTTCCCTGCGCTTCGGACCTGCCTGGCTGGCTCTTATTCAAGGGGTTCCTTAACCCCTTTCTGCCTAGAATGTGGGGTCAGACAAGCTCCCTAGAGCAGGCAACACTCAACCCTGCGACAAGGGTTTCCAGGTCCCACTGCTAAACCTTCCTTGCTTAGCAAACTGCCCCAGGCATGTAACTAGAACCTTCTGGAAAAGGGTCTAACCCTTAAAAAAAAAAAACACCTCATTTAGGCTTTTTGTGCCCAGAATCCACTTTTTAGCCACCATAAGGACTCTGAGGAGATGAAGATCTGGGAAGTGGCCAGCCCTGTTGAATAGCAAATTTCAGCCACCAGACCAAAAACTAGCCAAGGAAGACACCCAGCCAGGCTTAACAGCTCAAGTTTGTTTCACAGCAGGGGCTGGGCCTTTCTGCCCCGGAGCCACTCACCCTCACTAGATGGGGCAATTGCACTGTCATCCCACTCCAGGTTGGTGGAAGTGACGGAGTTGAAGGAGTTGAGGGACAGGCTGTCTGAGCCGTGGACCGAGCTGGGAAGGCGGTCTTCAAAGTCCAGTAGGTACTGAGGTTTGTAGTAGTCGGGCATGTAGGGGGCCAGGTCTAGGTAAGGGGCATCCTGAGGAGAGAGTAGAGGAGGCCCGTTTGGTGGGAGGCCTCGGGTAGCAGCCTTCCACGGACGGCAGGATCCAAGCCTGGGAGACACAGATGTGCTTCTGTCACACCCTCTAGGCTAGTTTTTCTTTGGGAAATCAATGGCTTAAAGTAGTGAATTCAAAGATAAGCTGCTAAGAAGAGCAACATGAATAGTGCTGGCTTTTAAAGGTGTGGACTTCAGGATGATAGAAGCCTTTGATGCCCCTGCTCTCTGTCTCTCTCTCTCTCTCTCTCTCTCTTTTTTTTTTGGAGACAGAATCTCGCTCTGTTGCCCCGGCTGGAGTGCAATGGGGTGATCTCGGCTTGCTGCAACCTCCGCCTCCCAGGTTCAAGCGATTCTTCTGCCTCAGCCTCTTGAGTAGCTGGGATTACAGGCACCTGCTGCCATAGCCCACTAATTTTTGTATTTTTTAGTAGAGACGGGGTTTCGCCATATTGGCCAGGCTGGACTCAAAATCCTGACCTCAGGTGATCCACCTGCCTCGGCCTCCCAAAGTGCTGGGATTATAGGCGTGAGCCACCGCACCCAGCCTAAGGAAGGTCATTTTGATTAGAATGAGGTGGCTGCATCCATTTTGAGCCCAGTCCAAGAGGTGCCTGGGAGCCTCTTTGGGTCCTGTGGGCCAGCATCACATCTGTACAGGGTGTAATGGGTAGAGAAGCTTGAGAACTTGAAGAGGGTGGCTGAAGGCACGTCAGCTGGGAGGCATGGAGCTGATGCCACTTTTCAGAGTCCCAGCGGCACCAGGCTGAATTTGCCTTGTCCTTCTAACTCTCATGTTCTAAACATGAAGGCCGTTCTTCTGGGCTAAGATACTCCAGGCAATGAGGCAATGTGGCTTTTCTCCAAGTTGGATAGGGAGATAGGAAGAAGTCACCTGAACCAGGAATTCTTGCCATCAGTAACCCAAGAGGGAATCACTTCTCCTCTCACTCAATTCCACCGACCCTGAAACCTTTCCCTCACCCGAACAAACAAGCTTTGCTCAAGTCCAGTCATACCCAACAAGCTCCCCAAACAAGACCTGAAAAATGAAGCCACTGCCGACCCTGCTCCCACCCGGCCCCTCCTCTGCTTCCCACAAGCAGTGAGCGCCCTGGTGTCTCACCAGATCCAGCTCGAAACGAATGAACTCCAGCCCGGACACCAAGGTCAGGAAGAGCGTCAGGTGATCATGGCTGCAGACCAGGGCATTCCTGCGAGACACGAGGAGCCACGATGGTGTCTCTGGGCCTGCTGACCAGCCTGGCCTAACCTCACCAACATGCCAGCTGTGTTGAAATTTGACATGTGATGTCCCCTACCTTGGATGGCACCCAGCTATATATGACCATCACCCACCACCCTCTCAGCCTTCTCCCGCTGGGTTAGCAGCCACATTGCACTGTCCTGCAGTGACTTCAGAGATGGACAAGGGCAAGGCTTGTGAGGCTCTCAGTGGCTGCTGTACACACTGGGACAGCAGCAACCTCAGCAAAAGCTGAGCCAAAGCTTGGGCACTGCTCAGGTCTGAAGCCTGGGAGGACCAGGGAGCAGCAGAGCCCCAAATTGTACCCAGGAGCCCAGATGGAACCTCAGTGCTCCCGGCGAAGGCCACCCAGCTACCGGCAAGGCTCTAATGGCTCTCTGGCATCACTGATGTGGCACACTGTGCTGTCTGCATATGACAAGAGCCTTTGGGAGGTGGCTGAAGGGGAGCTGTGAGGCTAGGGGAGACAGACCATCCCAGACACCCACTTGACGTAGTACTTATGCAGTAGACCCAGGTTCTCCTGGAACAAGCGCAGGTAGCTCTCCAAGGAGTTCTCGTTGAGGGCCAGGTACAGCCAGGCACGGCCTGCAGACAAAGGCAGGAGTAACTGGCAGGAAGGCCTATCAGAGTGCTGGCTTTTATTTGCCAAGCAAGGGCAGAAAGGAAAGAAAGAGCAGGTCAGGGGACCAGGCACTTCAGCGGCCTTCGCGCTTGCTGGGGTACCATGATCCCTGACGGCTTTATTTTCCTAGTCAGACCTCAGCATGTAGCTGGCCAGGAAATTCTGATAAAGAGGGCAGATTACATACTTCAGATAGGTCAAGAAATGCCACTCTGCGCTGATCCTGGAGGCTAACAGTGATCCCAGCTCAGGGAGAGAAACCAGACTCCACAGCACGTGCTCAGGCTGGGATTCCATAGGAGTCAGCTCTTGCTGGCAGCTCGCCCTCCTTCCCCCCATCACTGCTGTGCCAAAAAACCGTCATATGCAGGGAGAAAAGACGCCTCATGGAGGGGGCTGGCATTTTATAAATTTATTATTTTTATTTATTATTATTGTTTTATCTTATTTTTTGAGACAGGGACTCTGTCACACAGGCTGGAGTACAGTGGTGTGATCATTAGCTCACTACAGACTTAAATTCCTGGGCTCAAGGGATCCTCCTGCCTTACCCTCCCAAAGTGTTGGGATTACAGGCATGAGCCACTGTGCCTGGCCATTTGCTTAAATCTTTAGAAATGGGTCTCACTCTTTCTTCCAGGCTGGAGTGCAGTGCTGTGATCATGCCTCCCTGCAGCCTCAAACTCCTGGGCTCAAGCCATCTTCCCACTTCAGCCCCCTGAGTAGCTGGGACTACAGGCATGGACCAACACATCCAGCTAATTTTTAAATTTTTGTCGAGATAGGGACTTACTGTGTTGCCCAGGCTGGTCTAAACTCCTGGCCTCAAGCCATCCTCCCTTTTTAGCCTCCCAAAATTCTTAGGTTACAGGTGTTAGCCACTATGCCTGGCCTGATGCTGTCATTTTAAAACCCCGCTGGACACCACCAGGTAACTAGCCTCCCAGGGCTGACCCTGAGGCTAAACCTGGGACAGAGCCCCAAGCTACCCACAGAGAGGGTGGAGCTGGTCGCTTCCCCAGCATCCCCCGTGACTACTCACTGCGCCCCAGGTTGGTGGCCACGTGCTGCAGCACCTCGATCTGCTTGATGGCCTCTCTCCGAGTGAAATGCACCACGAGCACCCAGTAGCCAGAGGAGAGGTCCTGCAGTCTGAGAAAACAGGACAGGAGCTGCTATGACCTGCATGGGGCTGCCTGGGAAGCTGCAGTCGGCTGGTCCATCAGTGAGCGCAAGGCAGGGAGTGATGGATCCCCAGCAGGTCCCCAGGCACCCAGCACACCTTCATACCATCATGTCATTTGTGGTGAGTCCCCCCCATCATTTATGTCTGCCCAGAGGTGATTTACTGGGGTAACTACAGAGAGACTGTGGCCCACTTGAGTGGGACAAGTCACTTTCTGCCAAGGGGAGAGAAGAAAGAAAAGGCAGACAAGCTAAGTGTTTCTCTCTGGAGGCTACTCATGGCCTGGGTTGTGCTCCGGGGTCTTTGGAAACTTCCTCCACCTTACCCATACAGCAGGGCGTGGTCCAAGTGCTCACAAAGACGTTGCAGGACTTTGTCATGGTTCCGGATGGCAGGGGTCTCATCCTCACATGCAGCAAAATAGCTCTGCAACTGAAAGAAAACAAATCCCCCTCCAAATCAGAAATGGATAAAGAGGAGGGCTACAAAAGTTCTGGAATCAAGAAGGTAGCTAAAAAAAAACAGTCAAATGGTGTATCCATGATGACCAATGGAGAGGTCTACCTCAAACCGCCCTGTCCCAGCTGCTGCTCTGGCACTGGAGATTCCAGCAGGCAAAGGCTGTCTCTTTACAGCCCAGTCCCCAGGCGGCCCCAGTAAGCAGTCTGCACAGTGACAACTTGATGCTGAGGGATCCACAGTCCATGCATATGTCTCTGGTAGTGGCAGGCTTCAGGCCGGGGCCACAGTGCCACATGACTCCAGGGGCACTATGTGTATAGTATATAGACATACTCCAGTGCTCTCTCTCAATGCCACACAAGCCCAGAGTTGGGGCACTGATACAGAGAGCACTGTATGTATTTTCCTCCCATTGTCAATAGACCTTTAAATTTTGCATGTTGTTTTTTTGCCCTATTGAGAAAAGTTTTAATTTTTTTTTTTGAGACAGAGTTTCACTCTTGTCACCCAGGCTGGTGTGCAGCAGCACGATCTCGGCTCACTGCAACCTCTGTCTCCCGTGTTCAAGTGATTCTTCTGCCTCAGCCTCCCAAGTAGCTGGGATTACAGGCATGTACCACCATGCCTGGCTAATTTTGTATTTTTAGTAGTAGAAACAGGGTTTCCCCATGTTGGTCAGGCTGGTCTCGAACTCCCAATCTCAGGTGATTTGCCTGCCTTGGCCTCCCAAAGTGCTGGAATTACAGGCATGAGCCACTGCACCCCGCCAAGAAATTTTTAATTTTTATGCAGTCAAATCTGTCAATCTTTTCCTTTATAGTTTCTCATCTTTCCCAGTCAAATATTAGAAAAGTACTAATATATTTCTTTTGCTTTTCTTTTTGATTGGTTGGTTGGTTGTTTTATTGAGATGAAGTCTTGTTCTGTTGCCCCGGCTGGAATGCAGTGGCATGATCTCGGCTCACTGAAGCCTGTGCCTCCCAGGTTCAAGTGATTCTCCTGCCTCAGCGTCCCAAGTAGCTGGGATTACAGGTGCCCACCACCACGCCCAGCTAATTTTTTATCTTTAGTAGAGATGGGGTTTCGCCATGTTGGTCAGGCTGTCTCAAGCCCCTAACCTCAGGTGATCCACCCACTTTGGCTTTCAGAGTGTCAGGATTACAGGCATGAGCCACTGTACCTGGCCTATTTGTTTTGAGACATGGTCTCGCTCTGTCACCCAGGCTGGAGTACAGTGGTACAATCACAGCTCACTGCAGCCTCAACCTCCTGAGCTCAAACAATCCTCCTTCGTATCACAGTGGACCCACTTGGAGCTACCTTTGGCACACACTAAGGGCCGATGGACTGGGGCGCCTGCCCCCACAGCCTTCTTGCCATGGCATACTAGAATTGCCTGAGGAACGTGACAAAGCTGATATGGATCTTGGTGCATGCAAGGCTCACATTAAGCTCTACACCAAGAAGGACACCCCTGTTCCTGGGCTGGGCTGATAAAAGGAGATTTGGACAGTAGGTGAGATGAACCCCATCAGGCTGGTGAGGGTAAGGGCAGCTCCACTGGCCTACTTAAGGATAAGAAAGCTCAGATATTGGACTGAGTTCACTGTAACTGCAGTTATAGGGAGAGGGCCCCTTTCAAGCAAAACCTTAAGAGAAAAGTCTTCCCAAGTTCAAGTTAGTCATATCCTGTTCTGCTACTGCCCTTCCAGTGGCCAGAAGGGAGTAGAACACAAGAAAAGAGCACAGACGCCTGATCCTGATCTCAGGTTGAAGCTCTTGGGACAAATGTATTCTCAAGTGTTTTCTGGAAGCAGTGGTAGAGACGGCCAGAGCAGGCAAGACACATCAACCACGCCAAGGAGCATGTGCTCCTGGAGAGAGGCCAACAATTCAGCTCCCACAACAAAAATAGCCTCTCTTCTCTGTGGCCCGGAGCAAGCCTGGCAGGCCTGCCAGCCAGGACAAACCTCGGTCCTGTGGGGTCCTCCCTTCCCTTCCTCTCAAGGGCAGGCAAATCGGAGCACCAGAAGGAGAGATTTCTAGAGCTGAAAGAAAGAGCAGTGAGCCTGCAAAAACTGCACAATCCCTCTCAGCAACGCTGGAAGCATTACTGCACACTCAGTATCAAGTACCACCACATTGGGATAGAGCTTTTTTTTTCTTTAATTTCAAAATGTGAGTAAATCTGAGATCACAGAGCCTTTAGACAGATGTTAGAGTTGGAAGGATCCTTAGAGATCTAGAGCAACATTCTCATTAAAAAACCAAAACAGAATATTATTCATTCTCTTGATTATAATACCCACATGGGAAAGAATGTATTTACAGAGAAGAGGTTAAGTCCCTCAGTATGGTTTTTAGTTAAGTGACAGACCCAGGGCTGGAACTCAGACTCCTTTCACAGGCTAAGGTACCTTTAAAGAAAAATTATTCTGAAAACATTTGCTTATTGTAGAAAGGCAAGCAACACAGAGGTGTGTACAAAGCATAAAGGCCCCTTGCTCCCATTTGCTATTGCCAACAGCTTGGTGTGCACGTATCCCCCCAACTCTTTTCCTGTATACACAGACTTTAAAAAAAGAAAAAAAAGGAATGCCAGGAGTGGTGGCTCATGCCTGTAATCTCAACACTTTGGGAGGCCCAAGGCAGGAGGATCGCTTGAGGCCAGGAGTTTGAGACCAGCCTCAGCAACACAGTGAAACACTGTCTGTACGAAAAAAAGGAAAAAAAAAAAATTAAAAATTAGCTGGGTGTTGTGGCTCATGCCTGTAATCCCAGCACTTTGGGAGGCCAAGGCAGGCAAATCAGTTGAGGTCAGGAGTTTGAGACCAGCCTGGCTAACACGGTGAAATCCAGTCTCTATTAAAAATACAAAACTTAGCTGGGTGTGGTGGTACATGCTTATAATCCCAGCTACTTAGGAGGCTGAGGCAGGAGAATTGCTTGATCCCAGGAGGTGGAGGTTGCAGTGAGCCGGGACTGCACCACTGAACTCCAGCTTGGGTGAAAAATAAAAATAAAAATAAATTATCCAGGCATGGTGGCATGCAACCTATAGTCCCAGCTATCTGAGAGGCTGGGGCAGGGGTCGGTGGGAGGTGTCCCTTGAGCCCAGGAGTTCGAGGCTGCAGTGAGCTGTAACAGCACCACTGCACTCCAGCCTGGAGCAAGAACTTGTTTCAAAAAAAAAAAAAAAGAAAAAGAAAAGATCATGCTATGTTCGTTTTGAGACTTGCTTTGCCTTTAAGATATATCCATGAATATTTCTATATGGTTATGATGCACCATTCTTCAACCATTGTTAAATATGGATATCATCTCCAGTTCCTGGACATCACACATAATATTGCAGAGACCATCGTGTGGTCCTGTGTGGGTGCTTCTGTATGGTGAGCGCTTGCAAGGGGAGCTGCCGAGCCAAGGGACAAACACATTTACAATCTGCCTGGGTCCTGCCACCTGCCCGTCTAGAATGTCAGATTGATTCACACTCCCACCATGCTAGCCAACACTGGATATAATTAGTCTATTTTTATGTATTTATTTTTTTTAATTGGTCTATTTTTTTTTTTTTTTGAGATGGAGTCCTGCTCTGTTGCCCAGGCTAGAGTGCAGTGGTGCCATCCTGCCTCACTACAACCTCCGCCTCCCGGGTTCAAGCAATTCTCCTGCCTCAGCCCCGCCAAGTAGCACCTGCCACTGCGCCGGGCTAATTTTTGTATTTTTAGTAGAGATGGAGTTTCACCATCTTGGCCAGGCTGGTCTCAAATTCCTGACATCATGATCTACCTTCCTTGGTCTCCCAAAGTGCTGGGATTACAGACGTGAGCCACCACGCACCCTGCCAATTAATTTTTGCCAGTCCATTTGGTGAAAAATAGTACCTGTTTTAAACTATACTTCTCTGATTCAAAGCGCAGTGGGATATCTTTATTAGCCACGTGTTTCTCTTCTTCTGTGAACTGTATTTGCAGCCTTTGCCCAATCTTCCACTGGCTGCTTGTGTTTTTATTGTTATTTGTTGCAGCTCTTTAAGGATTTGACCTAATGTGTTGTTATATATTATTTTTCCCCCATTATCAAGTGATCTCTAAACTTTGCTTACGGCATTTTTTCCCCATTGAGAAATTTTTAATTTTGTTGCAGTCAAATCTGACAGTCTTTTCCTTTACAGTTTTCCATTACAAGATTACAAAAGTGCCTTTTCTTTTTCTTTTTTTTTTTTCTGAGATGGAGTCTTGCTGTGTTGCCCTGGCTGGAGTGCACTGGTGCAATCTCGGCTTGCTGCAACCTGTGCCTCCCTGGCTCAAGTGATTCTCCTGCCACAGCCTCCCAAGTAGCTGGGACTACAGGCACGCACCACCAGTCTCGGCTAATGTTTTGTATTTTTAGCAGAGACGGGGTTTCACCATATTGGTCAGGCTGGTCTCAAACTCCTGACTTCAGGTGATCCACCCACCTTGGCCTCCCAAAGTGCTGGGATTATAGGCGTGAGCCACTGCACCCAGCTAATAAAACTTTTTTTATGTGATCCAAGGAATGAACCATGACTGCATACACTTTAAGCACTATTTTTTTTTTTTTTTGAGATGGAGTCTTGCTCTGTTACCCAAGCTGAAGTACAGTGATGTACTCTCGGCTCACCACAACCTCCGCCACTCGGGTTCAAGCAATTTGCCTGCCTCAGCCTCCTGAGTAGCTGGGACTACAAGTGTGTGGCCCCATGCCCAGCTAATTTTTGTATTTTTAGTAGAGACGGGGTTTTACCATGTCTCAAACTCCTGACCTCGTGATCTGCCTGCTTTGGCCTCCCAGATGTTGGGACAATAAGCGTGAGCCACTGCCCCCGGCCAAACACTCTTTTACAGCAGGTTGATAAACATTTTCCATGATCTCAGGGGACAAGGAGATCTTGAATCAATGCTACCAACCAGCATAGTTCTTGAAAGGAGCAGGAAGAAGAAGTTCTCTGATTCAATGATGCAAGAACCTGAGAGCTATGTTTATAGCCTGAGCCCAGACTTTGGGAGCGGGACAGCAAAGCACATAAAGGTAAACAAACAGCAGTGGCACTCTCTTAGCTGTAATGAGGCAGCAGCTGGTAACCACCTCCCGCTCCAGGAAGATCAGAAGGCTCCAAAAGAACAGGAGTGGAAGGAAAACAAACATGGAAGAAATGAGAACCCCGGAACAGAATTAATGGGGTGAGTATAACAAATATAACCCAGGCTGGAAGCACAACTGCCACCTGTTATGCCAAATTACTCTTTCGTTGCATTCAATAGCTGCTGGTAGAGCTAATACCCACTACAATTAGGGCCATGATTTATTGAGTGCACATTCTGTGCATCAGGACCATGACAGAGCTGTTCAGAGTGTGGATTGTGGAGTTAGACAACTTGGTTTGAATGCTGACTCTGCTACTCACTCATTCACTGTGTGACCTTGGGCAAGTTACCTAACCTCTCTAAACTCGTCTTCCCTGTCTGTAAAATGGGCTTAGTAATAGGACCCTCCCTATAGGTTGCCTTGAGGGTTCATAATGCTTATATTGTGTTTATCGAAGTACATGATACATTATAAACACTTAACAAATGTTAGCAGCTATGATGATGATGAGGATGATGACACACTTTTCACATGTAACTTAATCACTAGGTCATGGAGCTAGTAAGGGGCAGAGACAGATTTTAAACTCACATCTTTTCATTAATCCTGGGTTGGAGGTCCCTGAATGAATAATGTATGTAAAATGTTAGACTCTAGACAGGCATGGTGGCTCACGAGTATAATTCCAGCTCTTTGGGAGGCCAAGAAAGGAGGATCATTAGAGGCCAGGAGTTTGAGACCAGCCTGGGCAATATAGCAAGACCCCATCTCTTTCTCTATTTTTTTTTTTTTTTTTTTTTTTTGAGACGGAGTCTTGCTCTGTCACCCAGGCTAGAGTGCAGTGGTTCGACCTCAGCTCACTGCAACCTCCGCCTCCCAGGTTCAAGTGATTCTCCTGCCTCAGTCTCCCAAGTAGCTAGGACTATAGGGCACGTGCCACCACACCCAGCTCATTTTTTGTATTTTTAGTAGAGATGGGGTTTCTCCATGTTGGCCAGGATGGTCTTGATCTCCTGACCTCATGATATGCCTGCCTCGACCTCCCAAAATGCTGGGATTACAGGCGTGAGCCACTGCACCCATCCCACCTCTCTATTTCTTAAAAAAAATTTTGTAAATTTAAGACTATTTAAATCCTCTCAATAAATTTTAGGGGAACCCAAGAAAGAAAAATGCAGTCCCTTCTCTTTTAAATCATGAGAACTGGCCAGATGCCATGGCTCACGCCTGTAATCCCAGCACTTTGGGAGGCCAAGGCAGGCGGATCACTTGAGGTCAGGAGTTTGAGACCAGCCTGGCCAACATGGTGAAAACCCATCTCTACTAAAAATACAAAAATTCGCCGAGTGTGGTGGCAGGCACCTACAATTGCAGCTACTCAGGAGGCTGAGGCAGTAGAATCACCCGGAGGTGGAGGTTACAGTGACCTGAGATCACGCCACTGCACTCCAGCTTGGGCGACAAGAATGAGATTCTTCTCAAAAAAAAATATAAATGTAAACCATGAGAACTAAAAGCCATGGCAGACATGAGCTCAGTGTCTTCTGCAGTTCCGCTTCTCGGAAGACAGATCGAGGAGCGAGACCAGGGTGGCTTCTCTACCAAGAGCCCTTGCCAGTACCCTCTCTGCCCTTTGGCCCCACACTGGCATCTCTCAAGTGAGGATGTACCTTGTTCAGTTTTAAAAAAAGCCGCAGCTGCTCCAGGAGGGCCTTTCCCCACTTCTGGGAAGAAGTTCATCCTGCTGATCAGACTGCCAAGTGGTTCTGAGTGTTTCCTTTCTGTTCATGTGGATTTTGGGGAAAGGCAGAAAATCTCAGAGTGTGTGGGAGTCTGTATGGGGCAGGGTGGCTAGAGGGCCACCTCCAGGTTTTGTGTTTAAAGTTTTATTGGAACAGCCATGCCCACTGGCTCATGTGTCACCTCTGGCTGCTTTTGTGCTATGACGGCGAATGGAGTAGGACGACTGAGATGGCATGGCCTGTAGAGCCTGAACTATTTAGCACCTGCCTCTTTACAAAAGCAGGATGCTGGCCCTTGGTCTGGAGCCTGAAGCAGAGATGGTAAGCAGTGCACACTCTGATAGGCTTAGCTGTGGAGCTGCCTCTTGCTCAAAGTTCATTTCAGCAGTGGCCAGAAGGGGAGGCTCAAGTCGTGAAGGGTCACGTATTTCAACACACAGTTACTGAGCACCTGCTATGTACATATCAGACACGGTGGCAGAGATAAATTACATGCAAATATATAATATGGCATCAGGGAGTAGTAAGTGCTATAAAAAAACATGGCAGGGTATGGAAATCTGTTATAAATAGGAGCCCCTGGGGGGAAAAAATAAATAAATACAGAGGCCAGGCACAGTATTTACGCCTGTAATCCCAGCACTTTGGGAGGCTGAGGCAGGTGGATCGCCTGAGGTTAGAAGTTTGAGACCAGCTTGGCCACCATGGAGAAATTCCATCTCTACTAAAAAAAAATACAAAATTAGCTAGGCATGGTGGTGGATGCCTATAATCCCAGCTACTTGGGAAGCTGAGACAAGAGAATCAATTGAACCCAGGAGGCAGAGGTTGCAGTGAGCCGAGATGGCACCATTGCATTCCAGTCTAGGCAATGAGTGAAACTCTGTCTCAAAAAAAAAGACAAGAAAATAGCTTTGACCAGTTTTGCCAAAAGAGTGGCAGGAAAACCAGGTGGAGGAGTAAAGAAAGAAAGCCCTTGCCCAAGAAAGACAGAATGGACTCCGCCCTGGCCACAGAGGAGAGTCTAGAAGCAGGTGGGCCAGCATGCTCTGTGGTGGGAGGATGAAAAAGTTTTCATCAGAAGAAAATTCAAAAGTAAGTAAAGTCGGCTGAGAATGAAGAGAGATGTTAAGATTTAAGGTCATTTTGTTTTAACACTATGGTTTCCCTAAGGTGCATGGGCTGTGAGGCCTCTGTCTCAAAGTCATGTTCCCAGGCCATACTCTAGACCTGCTCAGATGTTCTCCTGCCCCTGCTGCTGATTTTTTGGGTGTGCTCAGGCACCAGGGCCAGGAAGAGCTGGCTCAGCTCATCCTAGACTCTCCCAAAGCCAGGAGCCCGGGGCTCCCAGGCGCTCTGGGAAGGCTGGGCGTCACAGGACTGCTTCGGGGAAGTGTGGGTGGCACACTCCGAGAAGCCAAGAAATGCCTGACTCAGAGTATTTTAATCAGGGTGAGCCCCACTCTCTGCTCTGAGCTGCCACAGCCCGGCTCTCTCTGTCCCGTCTCTCTCTGATCTTCACACACCCACAAAACAATTTCTAGTACTATGGTTGATACGAAGAAATCCTTCCAGATAGGTCCCTAATAACGAACTCAAAGGTGGCTGTGAAAGATGATAAATGGCCAAATGAACATAAGGCAGTTCCAAGTGACGTCCTTCCTTTCTCCCTCGTCAGTCAAGGCCAAAACCAGGCTGCAACCCTGCCCAGCCCAAAAGGGAGCGATGTGGATTCTAACTTTGCTGTGGACTCACAGGCTGTAGGCTATACCAGGGTAGCAGAGGTCACACTTCCCTATTTACAGAGCAGGATAAAAACCCCTGCTCTAACATCAGGAGAGGCTGGACACAAAAAGCTGTAAGCATGCCTGTTCAACTGCCTGGCCACTGTGGGGCTCCACAGGGATGCGCCTGCCCCATCCCTGCTCAGCCCCCGAAGACACAGACCTGAGGATACTGGAGAAACCTTGCCCAGCCTGGCTTGGTGGGTATGGCATTCCTGTGATGCCCAGGGAGGAGGTCGCCAAGTAACAGCAGCCTCCCTGTGGGCTCCATGGAGACCAGATGTATTTAGACAACAGAGTGTTTGGAAGAGCCTCAGCAGGACAGGTCTAGGAGGTGGAAATCCAAAAGTAGAATAGACCCCACCTGAGGGCTGGGTGCTGTGGCTCACACCTGTAATTCTGGCACTGTGGGAGGCCGAGTCAGTGGGAGGATCGCTTGAAGCCAGGAGTTTGAGACTAGCTGGGTGACATAGCAAGACTGTCTCTAGCAACAATTTTTTTTTAAGTTAGCTGGGCGTGGTGGTGGATGTCTGTAGTTTCAGCTACTTGGAAAGCCGAGGCAGGATCACTTGAGCCCAGGAGTTTGAGGCTGCAGTGAGTGGTGATCACACCACTGTACTCCACCCTGGGCAACAGAGTGAGACCCTACCTCAAAAAAAAAAAACAAAAAAACAAAAAAAAGATGGCTGGGTGTGGTGGCTCACACCTGTAATCTCAGCACTTTGGGAGGCCGAGGCAGGCAGATCACTTGAGGTCAGGAGTTTAAGACCAGCCTGACCAACACAGTGAAACCCCATCTCTACTTAAAATACAAAAACTCGCCAGGCGTGGTGGCACACATGCCTGTAATCCCAGCTACTCGGGAGGCTGAGGCAGAAGAACTGCTTGAACCTGGGAGGTGGAGGTGACAGTGAGCTGAGATTGTGCCACTGCACTCCAGCCTGGGCGACAGAGCAAGACTACATCTCAAAAAAAAAAAAAAAAGACCTCACCTCCAATAATCTCTTTTAAGGATTAAATCCACAATGGCCACAGCTAAATAAGCTCATATCAACCTCCAAGCCAGACTGCGCTGCAGGCGCCCTCTCAGCCCACTGAGTCCTGGAGGCTTCCCCTCATCTGGCGATGCTGTAGTTGCACTGTGGGTGAGGACATGACCCACAGAAAATGACACACCACTGCCCCCCTTGCGTCTGGGAATTTTACTCACAACATGGCCACTGGTTGGGCAAACCACCCCTCTGGTCTTCACAGACATTCCTCCCTTCAAGGCAGATCCCCAGTGGAAAGATGGAGCTCAAGGTATGCACTGTCATTTACCTTTGGGGGACCCATCCACATCAGTGATAGCTGGAGAAGGGTCATGTGGTTGGAACTACTGACTGTCCCTTCAGGGAGGCCACCATAATGACTGGAACCCCAAGCTGGCATCAGCAGTTTGCTCCAGCTTCAGGCTCAGCCTCTCGTGAATGTAAGGGAGGGGCCAGTGCTCACCATCCATCCCCTCAAAAAGACATGGCGAGCAGATAATAAACAAATGAGGCAGACAGGCTGAGGTCTTTTAAGTTTTAGCCAAGCTCCCTAAGAGACTAATAACAGCTTTTTTTTTTTTAGATGGAGTTTCGCTCTTGTTGCCTAGGCTGGAATGCAATGGCATGATCTCGGCTCACTGCAACCTCCGCCTCTCGGGTTCAAGTCATTCTGCTGCCTCAGCCTCCCAAATAGCTGGGATTACAGGTGCCCGCCACCATGCCCAGCTAATTTTTAGTACTTTTAGTAGAGATGGGGTTTCACCATCTTGGTCAGGCTGATCTTGAACTCCTTACCTCAGGTGATCCACCCGCCTCGGCCTCCCCAAAGTGCTGGGATTACAGGCGTGAGCCACTGCGCCCAGTTAATAACATATTTTTTATGTGATCCAAGGAATGAACCACCACTGCCAACAGCACTTCTGTAGAGACTCTCCACTGCGATCTAAGACAAGGCAGGGAGCTGGCCAGGACTGAGGAATTTCATCATCGAAGAGCAGAAGAGCCCTTAGAAAACATTTGGTTAGGAAGCAGAGTTTCCTGGGGCCTCTCATTCAGAAAGAATGGCCTGCCTGTGCAGAAGGGTGTGTGAAGGGAGTTGGAGTTAAGGAGAGGGAGAGAGAGAGAGAAGTTATCAGTGAATGAAACTGACTACTGAATATAATGAAAATCAGAAAAATAATCACTTAGCCCAACCTTCATTTATTCTCTCTGGGAGACCAGAGCCCAGGGAGACAGCGGTGCTCCCTGTACACCCTGGCCTTGGCCAGAGTCCTGCCACCGTACTGCAGTCTTGGCCGGGTGTGCTCAGGCACCGGCGTAGCGACTTCTGGAGCTCCTTCTGCTTCATCCCACCTGAAGATAAAGCGGTCAGGGCATCAGCTGTCACCAACCCAGCAGCGCTCATCCCAGCCTGGGTGACAGAGCGAGACCCTGTCTCTAAAAATAAAATCAAATTAAAAAACTGAGGAAGGCAGAGCAGCAGGGGCCATGGTCTATCCCCAGGGCTTCCATGATGGGGCTCTGTAGGATTTAGGGGACCACGTCAAGAATGTCCCAGTTGCTTCCCTCCTAGCAACATGAGATGTCAACAGAGGCTTCAGCTGCTGGGTGTCTGCTACTTCACCAGCCCTAGGGAACTGCAATCCTTCTGATGTACACTGCTAATTTTATTTTATTTTTTGTTGGTTTGAGATGGAGGTCTCACTATGTTGCCCAGGCTGGAGTGCAGTGGCTAATCACAGGCACAATCATAGAGCATTACAGTCTAAAACTCCTGGGCTCAAGAAATCCTCCCACCTCAGCCTTCCATGTAGCTGGGTCTATAAGTGCACACCACCATGCCCAGCCTACTCTCCTAAATTAATATATTTATGTAATATAATAATGGAGATGGGGTCTCACTATATTTTATGTGTGTGTGTGTGTGTGTGTGTGTGTGTGTGTGTGTGTGTATACATATAATAACAGAGATGGGGTCTTGGAACTCCTGGGCTCAAGCAATCCTCCTTCCTCATCATCATACTCAGCCTACTCTCCTATTTATTTATTTTAATAATAGAGATGGGTCCCACTATATTGCCCAGGCTGGTCTCGAACTCCTGGGCTCAAGCGATCCTCCTAAAATCCAGGGATTACAGGCATGAGCCACTGCCTCAAGCCTACTCTCCTAATTTTAAAATCCTTCACCTGAGGTCCCACTGTACCATAGCCTGGAAAATATATTTCATTCTCAATGGCAACCAATGATAAGTGAATTATAGAGCAAGAGAGCCCAGAAATTACCCCTGCATAAGAACCAATCAGAGATCTTGCAATTCAGAAACAATCAGGCTAGTTTCTCTACATGAAAAATGTTGGCTGGGCGCGGTAGCTCACACCTGTAATCCCAGCACTCTGGGAAGCTGAGGTGGGCAGATTACCTGAGGTCAGGAGTTCGAGACCAGCCTGGTCAACATGGTGAAACCCCATGTCCACGAAAAATATAAAAAATTTGCCAGTCATGGTGGTGCACACCTGTAATCCCAGCTACTCAGGAGCTGAGGCAGGAGAATCGCCTGAACCCAGCAGGCAGAGGTTGTAGTGAGCTGAGATTGAGCCATTGCACTCCAGCGTGGGCAACAGAAAAAGACTCCCAGAAAGAAAGAAGAAAGGAACGGAAAGGAATGGAAAGGAACGGAACAGAACAGAATGGAAAAAGGAAAAAGAAAGGAAAGGAAAGGAAAGGAGAAAGGAAAGAAAGAGGCTGTTGGCCAGGAGTGGTGGCTCACACCTATAATCCCATGAACCCGAGGCAGGAAATTCGTTTGAGCCCAGGAATTCAAGACCAGTCAGGGCAACATAGCCAGACTCCTGTCTCTACAAAATACTAAAAAACTCGCCAGACCTGGTGGCAGGCACCTGTAGCCCCAGCTACTGGGTTGCTGAAGTGGGAGGACTGCTTTAATCCCGGAGTTTGAGGCTGCAGCGAGCTACAGTTGTGAACTACAGCCTGGGTGACAGAGTGAGACTGTCTCTAAAAAGAAAAATACTGTCCTTAGAGATGTCTTAGAAGGGCAGTCAATGCTTCTGTCCAGGAAGGGCTTGTGGCCAGGCTGGGTGGCATCCTGGGTCTGGCAAAGTCCCCAAAATGTAGAGCTGTCATAAAGGGTTTGTCCACCATGGGACTGCATCAATCTTTAAGCAAGTTTCATGAAATCAGTGCTTCTTAACCATTCATTTGCCACTAAATACAGCAGTCAATTGCACAGATTTCTTTGCCCACCTCCCAAATCACTGCTCATTAGCCCTTCTGCTGGAGAGATGGTAGGCTCTCTGCTTTACTGGCAGCTCCACTGAAAGATATGCAGGGCATAACCAGCCTGGGCAACATGGTAAGACCCTGTCTCTACTGAAAATACAAAAAAGGCTGGGTGTGCTGGCTCATGCCTGTAATCCCAGCACTTTGGGAGGCCAAGGTGGGTGGATTACCTGAGGTTGGGAGTTCAAGACCAGCCTGGCCAACATGGCGAAAACCCGTCTCTACTAAAAATACAAAAATTAGCTGGACGTGATGGCACACACCTGTAGTCGCAGCTACTCAGAAGGCTGAGGCAGGAAAATTGCTTGAACCTGGGATGCAGTGGTTGCGGTGAGCCAAGATCACGCCACTGCACTCCAGCCTGGGTGACAGAGCGAGACCCAATCTCAAAAAAAATAAAAAATAAAAAAATTAGCTGGGTATGATGGCACATACCTGTAGTCCCAGCTACTTGGGAGGCTGAGGTGAGAAGACTGCCTGAACCAGGAGGCAGAGGCTGCAGTGAGCTGTGATTGCACCACTGCACTCCAGGCTGGGTGACAGTGAGACCCTGTCTCAAGAAAAAGAAAGATGTGCAGGGAGAAAGCTGGAAAAAAGCAGGTACTTGAATTATCTGTGGATTTCATTTTTCTGTGCTTTGAGGTGTAGGAACAATGACAGCTGAAAGTGACTAGCCTAGCTGAGCACAGATCTCTAGCATAATTGACAGAACATAGTTTCCAAAAGCAGCTAAATGCTTCCTCTTCCTGGAAGGGGAGTGTGCAAGCCTCCAGGTACTATGATTCCTTGGGCTCAGAACTCAGCACAGGGACTGACTTCTTACAGAGAGACCAAGGACTCCTCTTAAGGTGGAGAGACTGGTTGGGCATGATAGCTTACACTTGTAATCCCAGCACTTTGGGAGGCCAAGGCGGGCAGATCACCTGAGGTCAGGAGTTTGAGACCAGCCAGCCGTTATGATGAAACCCCATCTCTACTAAAAATACAAAAATTAGCTGTGCGTAGTGGCAGGCGCCTGTGATTCCAGCTATTCAGGAGGCTGAGGCAGGAGAATCACTTGAACCCAGGAAGCAGAGGTTGTAGTGAGCCGAGATCACACCACTGCATTCCAGCCTGGGCAACAGAGTAAGACTCTGTCTCAAAGAAACAGAAAAAAAAAAAAAAAGGTGGGGAGAAAAATGCTAACAGGTTCTGCCAAGGGGCCTCAGCAAACACTGGAGACCTAGAAGCCAGCCAATGGCCTGAAAAACACAGAGTGCACACCATTCTGCTCCACTCTTCTACTGCTGGGACGGAAGCAGGAGCTGGCAGAGACCCTGAGCTGTTTTCTGAGGTCTCCACACTCATTGTTGTGTGTGGCACTGGCAGAGGAGAATGGAGTTTTTCAAAGCCTCATTTTAACCAGCCTTTCAAAGCACAGAAGCTTCAGCTGGTGTGTCCTCTTTCACTTCCCTTTTACTCCTCCTGTGCCTACACCACCACCTCATGAGTGCCTCCCCCACCCAGACAACCCAAGTATGGCCAAGGGAAATGCCCACCCAGTCACTGTCGAAATCACAGTGTTATGCTGGGGGATCCTGGGGGACCCCTGCTGCCATTCCAAGGCCTGTGCAATGTAGTCAGATACTCTACTGAAGATGAAAATGTAAATACAGGGCTAAGAAGCATGATGGACCTTCATGGATTACAAACCCATAATGGTTAGTAAAGGACATCAGGGAGGAACTAGGGTGTACACCTGTCCCACTGCAATTTGTTTGATGTCTATCTCCTCTTCCAGAATGTCGGCCCTATGGGTGCAGGGGCTTGGTAGGTTTGCTCACTGTTGACTCCTATGACTAGAAGAGTGCTCAGCACATAATACTCAACAAACATTTGTTAGATGGTTTTACGGATAACTGGCCCACAGACTGACCCGTGGGGACGTGTTATCTGTTATTTCAAGACCGACATCATGGAGAAGGAAAACGCCCAGAGAAATGGAAAGAGCAAGAGCCAGGAAATGGTTCAAATCCCAGCGCTGCTCCTTGTGAGCTTAACAACCTTGGGCAGTTTACTTCTCTAAACCCCATTCCCTTGTGTGTTAAAGAGGCATTGGCCAGGTGCAGTGGCTTATGCTTGTAATCCCGGCACTTTGGGAGGCCGAGGCGGGTGGATCACCTGAGGTTAGGAGTTCGAGACCAGCCTGGCCAACATGCTGAAACTCTGTCTCTACTAAAAATACAAAAATTAGCCAGGCATGATAGCGCACATCTGTAATCCCAGCTACTCTGGAGGCTGAGGCAAGAGAATCGCTTGAACCTGGGAGGCAGAGGTTGCAGTGAACTGAGATCATGCTACTACGCTCCAGCCTGGCGACAGAGTGAGACTCCGCCTCAAAAAAAAAAAAAACAACCCAAACACTCAGACATCATGGGTCACTGACCCAGGAAATACATGCAAACATGCCAACTATAGGGCCTGGCATGCAATAGATACCATATAAATTAAATTAAATGTTAAGGATTCTTCTGGTTTTATTACTCCCCATCCTCTGAACATGTTCAGGACGCTGATGCCTCAGCAGTCTGTGAACATCAAAAACAACCTGGGGCAAAAGTGTGAACAATGAAGGTTGGTTACCCTCAAAAAGGAAGTTTGGAGACTTTTGTGGATTTCAAGCATGCATCAGTTTCTTCCTTGTTCTCACATAATATTAGGTTTCTCAGAATCTGTTAGTCCCAACTGTTAAAGACAGTTATGTGGGGAGGAAGGGACTTATAAGAAACTAATATCTTCTTCCTTATGTATTTGTGCAAATCTGTAGACACTTATAGGCAAAGGAGGAAAAGATAAATTACAAATATACAGTATGAGGCCAGGCATGGTGGCTCATGCCTATAAGCCCAGCACTTTGGGAGGCCAAGGCAGGTGGATCACTTGAGGTCAGGAGTTCCAGACCAGCCTGGCCAATATGATGAAATCCCATCTCTACTAAAAATACAAAAATTAGCCCAACGTGGTGGCATGTGTCTGTAATCCCAGCTACTTGAGAGGCTGAGGCAGG
>PVKP010033629.1:0-15012 GCA_004027715.1 Plecturocebus donacophilus | reverse complement strand
AAATAGCTGGGACTACAGGCATGTGCCACCACACCTGGCTAATTTTTTTTTTGTATTTTTAGTAGAGATGGGGTTTCACCGTGTTAGCCAGGATGGTCTCGATCTCCTGACCTCATGATCCACCTACCTCAGCCTCTCAAAGTGCTGGGATTACAGGCGTGAGCCACCATACTCAGCAAAAATGCTTTTCTCTAAAGCCCAAATTTCTTCCCCATCCACTACCTATTATACTGGCATAATCCTTCGCCAGTATATACACACTCTCCCTGCCAACCGTATCCAGTTAATTTCCCAAACCCCAACCCCATTCACTAAACAACAGCTGTCTCCCTCCTAGGTGTTATAGAATACTTTGGCCTCTGGATACCAGGTTTTACCCTCCTAACCAAACTACTTTATAAACTTACAAAAGAAAATTTAGCTAATCCCATAGGCCAAAAATCCTTCCCCAATTCTTCCTTCCGTTCTCTAAAAAAGGCCTTCAAGACTGCTCCTCTCATACGTTAGCGCTCCCCAACTCCTCTCAACTCTTCTCTCTCTACATAGCAGAAATAAAACGTTGTGCCATCAGAATTCTTACACAGGAGCCAGGCCCACGGCCTGTAGCCTTTTTATCCAAACAACTTAACCTCAGTCTGGGCTGGCCCTCAGGTCTATGCACAGCAGCAGCTGCCGCCCTGATACTCTTAGAATCCCTTAAAATTATAGGCTATGCCCCACTTACCCTCTGTTACCCTCTATACCTCTCACAGCCTCCAAAGTTTAGTTTCCTCTTCACATCTCACATACTTTCAGCCCCTCACCTTCTCCAGCTTTATGCACTTTTTTTTTTAGATAGAGTCTCACTCAGTCGCCCAGTCTAGAGTACAGTGGCATGATCTCAGCTCACTGCAGCCTCCACCTCCCGGGTTCAAGCAATTCTCCTGCCTTAGTCTCCTGAGTGGCTGGGATTACAGGTGCATGCCACCATGCCCAGCTAATTTTCGTATTATCAGTAGAGACAGGGCATCACCACATTGGTCAGGCTAGTCTTGTACTCCTGACCTTGTGATCCGCCCTTCAGCCTCCCAAAGTGCTGGAATTACAGGCGTGAGCCACCACACCCAGCTATGCTCTCTTAATTGAAACTCCCAAAGTAACCATTGCTCTTGTACCTGACTTCAACCCAGCCTCTCACTTAGTAACACAAACCCTGAACCCCGTGACTCTATCTCCCACCCTCTTTGTGTTCCTTTACACTTCACCTCAGGAGCCCTACTACCCAAGTTAACCAAAAAATAGGAGCATACAAACTGCACATTACAGAAAAGCCTTCCCTTATTACCAGCAGCCTTAAAAAATGTCAATCGCAGTTTTTGCCTAGGTAGGCATTCACCCTGTCTCTCCCTCCATCCTTGGCTGCCCTCCCCTTGCTCCTCAGACTCTCCTCCAGACCCCTCTTCCTGTCTGCTCATACCCAACCTTGTTAATGAAAGTAAATGGTTACTTACAGATACCACATGCTTTCTTATACACCATGAGAACAAGAGCTCTACCTCCACAGTTACCCTACTAAACCCCGCTTCAACCTTTAATAGCCACAGCCCTTGCTAGTTCCCTTGGTATCTGGGTACAAAGCCCCAGCCCCCGCCAGAACACTTTCTCACCTTTTCAGTTTACGCTTCCAGTTCTGTTTAAGCCAAGACTTTTTTTCTTTTTTCTTTTTTTTTTAAAGACAGGGTTTCACCATGTTGGTCAGGCTGGTCTCGAACTCCTGGCCTCAGGTGATCCCCCTGCCTTGGCCTCCCAAAGTGCTAGGATTACAGGCGTGAGCCACTGCACCCAGCCTTTTTTTTTTTTTTTTTTTCCTCGACAGAGTCTCGCTCTGTTGCCAGGCACTAGGCTGGAGTATAGCGGCGAGATCTCATCTCACTGCAACCTCCACCTCCCGGGTTCAAGCAATTCTCCTGCCTCAGCCTCCTGAGTAGCTGGGACTACAGGTACATGCCGCCATGCCCAGCTAATTTTTTAATTTTTTTTAGTAGAGGCGGGGTTTCACCACGTTGGCCAGGATGGTCTCTATCTCTTGACTTCGTGATCGACCCACCTCGGCCTCCCAAAGTGCTAGGATTACAGGCATGAGCCACTGCGCCCCTCCAGCCAAGAACTTTTTTCTTTCTGTGGCTCTTCTTACATCTGCCTTCCTATCAACTGGACAGGCACTTGTACCCTAGTTTTCCTCATTCCCAAAATTCAGTTTGTCAACGGGGATGAAAGCCTCCCTGTTCCCTTTGTGGTCCCAACATGACACAAGGGGATCATTCCATTGATCCCATTACTTGTAGGGTTAGGAATGACCACTGCACTCAGCACAAGCATAGCAGGCCTTACCACTTTAATTGTCACCTTCTGTAGCCTCTCTAATGATTTCTCTGCTAGCATTGCAGAATTCACTCAATCACTATCCCTTCTTCAAGGGCAAGTAAATTCCCTGGCCACAGCTGTCCTTCAAAATTGCAGAGGTCTTGATTTACTGGCTGCTGAAAAAGGAGATCTTTGCCTATTCCTAATTGAAGAGTGTTGTTTTTATGTAAATCAGTCTGGCCTTGCATATGATGCCATCAGTAAATTACAAGACAGAGCCCAAAAGCTGGCTCATCAAGCAAATGGTTATTCTGGACCTGGCTGAACACTCTAACTGGAGTCATGGCTTCTTCCAATCCTTAGTCCTCTGATACCTGTATTTCTCCTTCTCTTATTTAGATCCTGTATTTTCTGATTAATCTCTCAATTCCTACAAAATTGTATACAAGCAATAACCAATCAGTCAATACAACAAATGCTCCTTCTAACCACCCCACAATATCAACTTTGCCTCAAGATCTTCCAGCAGTCTAAATTCTTTCCCATTTTTAGGTTTCCTAGCCACCCCCAATCCCGCTTGAAGAAGCCTTGAGAAACACTGCCCCATCACCCCTTTGTGCCGGCCTTCGTAATATTCCACTGCCTCCACTCTTCATTTCTTTTTCCTTTATATTACTAATATAAAAAGACAATGTGGTTTTACCATGTTCATCAGGCTGGTCTCAAACTCCCGACCTCAGGTGATCCACCCCTCATAGTGCTGGGATTATAGGCATGAGCCACTGAATCTGGCCTTTTTTTTTTTTTATTAAAAAGATGGGTTTCACCATGTTGGTCAGGCTGGTCTTGAACTCCCGACCTCAGGTGATCCGCCCGCCTTGGCCTCCAAAGTGCTTGGATTACAGGCATCAGCCACCACACTGGTCACTGGCCTGTTTTTTTTTTTTTTTTTTTTTTTAAGACAAGTAACCTTTTTGAGAAAAAAATAGATCATGTCATACTTAAAACCATTTCATGCAGCTCTCTGCTGTCTGTAGATAAAGTCTAAATTCCTAGTATGTTCTTTTTTTTTTTGAGACAGTCTCACTCACTCACCTAGGCTGGAATGCAGTGGCGCAATTTCGGCTCACTGCAATCTCCACCTCCTGGGTTCAAGTGATCCTCCGGCCTCAGCCTCCCGAGTAGCTGGGACTACAGGTGCATGCCACCATGCCCAGCTAATTTTTTTGTATTTTCAGTAGAGACGGGGCTTCACTGTGTTAGCCAGGATGGTCTCGATTTCCTGACCTTGTGATCTGCCTACCTTGGCCTCCCAAAGTGCTGGGATTACAGGTGTGAGCCATCGCACCCGGCCTGTTCTGTCTTTAATGACAAGAAGAAAAATGTTTAGTGTATCCTTCATGACCAGGTTCCTGATGTTTCTCACCTCTGCTCTCATGGAAAGCCCCTCCTCTCTTGCACACTTAATTAACACATGAAAATCTTTTAGTATTTCAGTATTTAACTCACAAGTCTATTCCTTTATGAATCCTTTTCTCCTTTTTTGAGACAGTCTCACTCTGTCACCCAGGCTGGAGTGCAGAATCAGGATCTTGGCTCACTGCAACCTCTGCCTCCTGGACTCAAGCACTCAAGCAATCCTCCCGCCTCAGCCTCCAGAGTAGCTAGGACTGCAGGCACACATCACAATGCCTGGCTAATTTTTATATTTTTGGCAGAGATGAGGTTTTGCTATGTCATCTGGGCTGGTCTGGAATTCCTGAGCTCAAGGGATCCTCCCTCCTTGGCCTCCCAAAATGATGGGATTATAGGCACAAGCCACCACACCTAGCCATAAATCCTTTCCTGATCTGGCACTGTTATAGGAGTTATTAAAAAATAATTTTAGGCAGAGAGAGGAAGAGGGGTCCTTGTAAATTTTTCATGTCTTTAAAAGCAGCTCCAGAAATGTTTCTTGTCTAGCAGGAAATCCCAGGCAACCTTTGATATGCAAATATAGGCCGTTAGGAACTGGGTCCACCCGAACATGGCAATTCCCTCCCTCTTCTTCCTGCCCTTGCCACCATGTGTATCTGGCAACGTGGCCACCCCCACATATCCCCACGAGTGTAGAACAGCATGGCACCCCTCATTTGCATATTAAAAGGCTAGGGTGGGTGGACCAGTTTTTCCTCAGGCTATCCCCTGAAACCTATGCAAATAAAACACCACCTCCTCCAGCCTACTCATAAGCAGCCACTTTTCCCAGCACATGGGGTCTCTTCTCTCAGCTTTGGAGCCTTTCTCCCTGTCTCTGTACAGGGGAGCTTCTTCAGCCTTTCTTCTCCCTTCTTTCTTGTATATTGAACTGTCCAATCCTTACAACCACTCCATGTGTGTCCACATCATTTTATCTAATTCTTGTGAGACAAGAGCCCTACTGTTCCTCTACTCATCAAAGCCATATCAGCACCTCACCCAGTGGTGGGTCTGACTACTCTCTCTGTCCTGCCCATACCCTGCATACAGATAGATTTTTTTTTTAAACTCCATAACATTCTTGGAGTAGGATGGTAGAATTTGTTTACTTGTTCTCTCACTCCTATAAACTCCTTGAAGGTAGATGTTATCTTACTTATCTTTGTAAGCTTTGTATCCCAGTGCTTTGCAATTCCTGGTAATCAATAAACATTTTTCAATAAAAGGATGGCACACACACACACACACACACACAAAGACAAATACAAGGATGGCGCTGACCTTACTTTGACTACTGATACTCTATTTCCACCATTCAGATATTAGTTTCTAATGTGTGATAATGAGAAAAGAGCCTTGGTGCCATTCTAGATTCAAATCCTGCTCTGCTTATTGTTTGTGACGTGAACAGGTTACCTAACTTCTCAGAGACGCAATTTCCTCATCTGCTAGATGTATTTACCATGAGGGCAATTGTCAGACTTAGAAAAGATCATGACAGTAAGTATCTGGGACAGGGTCCAGTTCATAGAAAGTGCCAAGTAAAAGGCTAGTTTCCCCTCACTTCCCCTGTGACTGCTCTTGGCTTTCTAATTTAATCACATTCTGGTTGTGGTCTTCGTGGGGGACCTTAACCTTGACACAAGTTAACTCTACTTTATTTCACCTTAACAGGCAGAGCTTGAGCCTTCTTAATAGAGAAATAATGGAAAATACTGGGAAAAGAATAGACTGAGTTTGTAAGGCTTGGATTTGAATATCACTTGTAAATTGTGTGGCCGGGTGGTGTGGCTCACCCCTGTAATCCCAGCACTTTGGGAGGCCAAGGTCAAGAGATCAAGACCATCTTGACCAAAATGGTGAAACACCAATTCTACTTTAAAAAAAAAAAATTGTGGCTGGGCATGGTGGCTCACGCCTGTAATCCCAGCACTTTGGAAGGCCGAGGTGGGTGGATCACAAGGTCAAGAGATGGAGACTATCCTGGTCAACATGGTGAAACCCGTCTCTACTAAAAAAATACAAAAATTAGCTGGGTGTTGTGGCGTGCGTCTGTAGTCCCAGCTACTCAGGAGGCTGAGGCAGGAGAATTGCTTGAACCTGGGAGGCAGAGGTTGCAGTGAACCAAGATTGCGCCACCGCACTCCAGCCTGGTGCCTAGCAACAGAGAGAGTGTCTGTCTCAAAACAAAAACAAAAACAAAACAAAAAAAATTGCGTGACCTTAGACAAGTAATTTAGTCTTTCTGAATTGTGATTTCTCATATGTAAAATGAAAAAATATGAATCTCTTAATTAACTGGGGTTTCCCCCCACCAAGAAAGCGTAGCTGATGATGGCAACTCACCTCCTGAACGTCTGTTAATTGCGCTTTTGTCATAACCAATGAGGCATTTCTTTCATGTAAGAGCTTCTTCAGTCGGATCAGCTCTACCTTCTCTTTAATGGAAGCTCTGCAGAAAGAAGGTGCTAAATTATTCTGTCTGAACATGGGTAGAATTAAAAACCTCTTCTCTCTGACTGTGCCCAATAAGAATACCTCCCTCTTGTCTCTAGCCTTCCCCTCTTCCCCGTAATAGAATGGAAGTTTGTGGTGTATGTACACTCTAGTAAATAATCTCCTTTCTCCCATTTCTCCTCACACCAGCCAAGATTCTATGATAGAGAGATCACTAACCTTAAAATCGTGTTCTAAGAAAAGATAATAACTATATTTTTTAAATGATGGTGCTCATAATTTCCCATAAACCTTGCAATGTCAAGCTAGATCTCAGCCTTGTTTCCTTAGAGAAATGAGTGAGGTTTGAATGTCATAATTTATTAATTTTTTTTTTTTTTTTTTTTTTAAGTAGAGACCGGGTTTCACCATGTTGGCCAGGATGGTCTCAATCTCTTGACCTCGTGATCTGCCTGCCTCGGCCTCCCAAAGTGCTGGAATTACAGGCATGAGCCATCGCGCCCGGCCTATCTATTTTTGAGAAGGAGTCTCACTCTGTCGCCCAGGCTGAAGTGCAGTGGTGCAATCTCAGCTCACTGTAACCTCCGCCTCCCAGATTCAAGGTATTCACCCCCCGAGTAGCTGGGACTAGAGGTGCCTGCCACTGTGCCCTGCTAAATTGTTGTATTTTTAGTAGATAGAAGGTTTCACCATATTGGCCAGGCTGGTCTCGAACTCCTGACCTTGTGATCCACCCACCTCAGCCTCCCAAAGTACTGGGATTACAAGCATGAGTCACCGTGCCCAGCCTGAATGTGATGGAGAATTTACAAAGAAGATTATGAACCAGGATCCATGGCTCACGCCTGTAATCCCAACACTGTGGGAGGCTAAGGCGGGCAGATGGCCTGAAGTCAGGAGTTGGAGACCAGCCTGGGCCACATGACAAAATCCTGTCTTTACTGAAAATACAAAAATGAGCCGGGCTTGGCATAAACCAGTAATCCCAGCTACTTGGGAGACTGAGGCAAGAGAATCTGCTTGATCCTGGGAGGTGAAGGTTGCAGTCAGCTGAGATCATACCACTGCACTCCAGCCTGGTGACAGCAAGACTCCAACTCAAAGTAAATAAATAAAATAAAAATAGTAAAATAGACCTGACACGGTGGCTCACGTCTGTAATCCCAGCACTTTGGGAGGCCAAGGCAGGTGGATCACTTGAAGTTAAAAGTTCATAACCAGCCTGGCCAACATGGTGAAATATGGTCTCTACTAAAATACAAAAATTAGCTGGGCATGGTAGTACACACCTGTAATCCAAGCTACTTAGGAAGCTGAGGCAGGAGAATGGCTTGAATGTAGGAGGTAGAGGTTGCAGTGAGCCAAGATCGCGCCACTGCACTCCAGCCTGGGTCACATAGAGACACTGTCTTTAAAGAAAAAAAAAATAGACCAGGTGTGGTGGCTCACGCCTATAATCCCAGCATTTTGGGAGGCTGAGGCAGGCAGATCAGGAGGTCAGGAGTTCAAGAACATCCTGGCCAACACAGTAAAACCCCATCTCTACTAAAAATACAAAAATGGCCAGGCACAGTGGCTCACGTCTGTCATCCCAAAACTTTGAAAGGCCAAGGCAGGCGGATCACCTGAGGTTGGGAGTTTGAGACCAGCCTGACCAACATGGAGAAACCGTGTCTCTACTAAAAATACAAAATTAGCCAGGTGTGGTGGTAAATGCCTGTGATACCAGCTACTTGGGAGGCTGAGGCAGAAGAATTGCTTGAACCTGGGAAGCAGAGGTTGCAGTGAGCCAAGATTGCGCTGTTGCATTCCAACCTGGGTAACAAGAGTGAAACTCCATCTCACAAAATAAAATAAATTTTAAAAAATGCAAAAATTAGCTGGGTGTGGTGGTGTACACCTGTAGTCCCAGCTACTTAGGAGGCTGAGGTGGGAGAATGACTTGAACCTAGGAGGTGGAGGTTGCAGTGAGCCGAGATCATGCCACTGCACTCCAGCCTGGGTGACAAAGCGAGACTCCCTCTCGGAAAAGAAAAAAATAAAATAGAAGACTAGACCAGGTGCGGTGGCTCATGCTGGTAATCCCAGCACTTTGGGAGGCCAATGCTGGTGGATCATGTGAGGTAAGGAGTTTGAGGCCAGCCTCGCCAACATGGTGAAACCCTGTCTCTACTAAAGATACAAAAATTAGCTGGGCATGGTGGTGGGCACCTGTAATCGCAGCTACTTAGGAGGCTGAGGCAGGCAATCGCTTGAATCTGGAAGACAGAGGTTGTAATGAGCCGACACTGGTGCCACTGCACTCCAGCCTGGGTGACAAAGCTAGACTCCATCTCAAAAAAAGAAAGACTATTATTCCTGAACCTAGGAGCTCATGTTTTCTTTGAAAGAGATACTGGGGAGGATTTGGGCTCACTCCATTCTACCTCCTTGATTCCCAGTCTAGCTGCTTATTAGAATAACCTGGAGAGATCTTAAAATTACACTGCCTGAATTCTGTCCCCAAATAATTGAAAGGGAATCTCTGAGATGAGGCCCAGGGTTCTGTTGTGTATGTTTTGTTTTTGTGACATCGTCTCACTCTGCCACCCAGGCTGAAGTGCAGTGATGTAATCTTGGCTCAATGTAACCTGTTTCCTAGTCTCAAGTGATTCTTATGCCTCAGCCTAAGTAACTGGGATTACAGGCATGAGCCGCCACACCCAGCTAATTTTTGTATTTTTGAAGATGGGGATTCACCATGTTAGCTAGGCTGTTCTTGAACTCCTGACCTCAAATAATCCACCCACCTCGGCCTCCCAAAGTGCTTGGATTACAGGTGTAAGCCACCACACCTGGCCCAGATCCATGGTTTTAAAATGTCTACAGGTTGAAAACTTTTATCTATAAAAAAAACTATACATTACTAGCAGCTTTATTCATAATTGCCAAAACTTCAAAGCAACCAAGACATCCTTCAGTAGTTGAATGGATAAATTGGTACTTATAGACAATGGAATATTATTTGGCGCTTTGAAAAAATAAGCTTTCAAATCATTAAAAGACAGAGAGGAAGCTTAAATGCGTATTACTAAGTGAAAGAAGCCAATTTGAAAAGGGCACAAGGCCGGGCATGGTGGCTCACACCTGTAATCCCAGAACTTTGGGAGGCTGAGGTGGGCAGATCACCTGAGGTCAGGAGTTTGAGACCAGCCTGACCAACATGGTGAAACCCCATCTCTACTAAAAATATGAAAATTAGCCAGGCATTGTGGCAGGTACCTGTAATCCCAACTACTGGAAAGGCTGAGGCAGGAGAATCACTTGAACCCAGGAGGCAGAGGTTGCAGTGAGCTGAGACTGCACCATTGCATTCCAGCCTGGGTGACAGAGAGACTATCTCAAAAAAAAAGAAAAGAAAAAAAGTGGCCATACTGTATAATCCCATCTTTGACCTTCTAGAAGAGGCAATATTGGAGACAGTAAAAAGATCAGAGGTTGCCAGTGGCTAGAGGTTAAAGACATGACTAGGTGGAACACAGGATTTTTAGGTCAGTGAAACTGTTCTGTATGACACTATAAGGACATTTGACAAATGTCCTTATACATTTTTCAAAACCCATAGAATGTACAACACCAAGACTAAACCCTAATGTAAACTATGGCTGTTGGGTGATAATGATGTGTCAATGTAGTTTCACTGATTGTAACAAATGCACCCCTCTGGTAAGGAGTATTAATAGTTAGGAAGGCTGAGGCCAGGCGCGGTGGCTCACGCCTGTAATCCTAGCACTTTGGGAGGCCAAGGTGGGTGGATCACCTGAGGTCAGGAGTTCAAGACCGGCCTGGCCATCATGGTGAAACCCCATCTTTAAAAAAAAAAAAAATAGTTAGGAAGGCTGTGTGTGTGTGTGTATGGAGGCAGTGGGTATACATTTCCTGCTTAATTTTGTTATAAAACTAAAACTTGTCTTAAAAATATATTTTAAAAATGTTATCTGGCTGGGCGCAGTGGCTCACATCTGTAATTCCAGCACTTTGGGAGGCTGAGGCAGGCGGATCACGAGGTCAGGAAATCAAGGCCATTCTGGCCAACATGATGAAACCTTGTCTCTATTAAAAATACAAAAATTAGCTGGGCATGATGGCATGTGGTTGTAATCTCAGCAACTTGAGAGGCTGAGGAAGGAGAATCGCTTTAACCAGGGAGTTGGAGGTTGTAGTGAGCCAAGATCGTACCACTGCACTCCAGCCGAGTGACAGAGACTCCATCTCAAAAAAAAAAAAAAAAAAAGTTAGCTAGAAATTGATGCATAAAGAAGGCTAAGGATCCCATTTGGTGATGAGAATGAAGTAGTTTTCCTTCTATATAATAAAGCAGCAACTCTCCTATTATATATAAACACCTCTTTAGGTTAATCCATTTTTCTCCTTTTTTTTTTTTGAAGACAGTTTCACTCTTGTTGCCAGGCTGGAGTACAATCTGAGCTCACTGTAACCTCCACCTCCCAGGTTCAAGGGATTCTGCTTCAGCCTCCTGAGTAGCTGGGATGACAGGTACCGCCCACCACACCCAGTTATTTTTTTTTTTGTATTCTTAGTAAAGATGGGGTTTCACCATGTTGGCCAGACTGGTATTGAATTCTCAACCTCAGGTGATCTGCCCACCTTGGCCTCTCAAAGGGCTGGGATTACAGGTGTGAGCCACTGTGCCTGGCAGGTTAATACATTTCTCAACCTACTAGGGACTCCGTATCTACTACTCAGATTGAATTTCATCCCAAACATTCTCTCCCTGCCCCTACCCAGATGGAGGAAAGATGTAAATAACAATCTCTCAGCTTTTTCAGTTCATTATGGTTTGAGGCATGGAGTGCCCCACACTCACCGAAGCTCTGCAATCTTCTGAGCACACTCCAAAGAGCTTCTATTTTCAAAATTTTCATCTTTAGACCACATTTTCTCAGGAGACTTGGGTGGCTCTTCCTCTTGCATGGTATTGCTGGCCATGATAGGGGCACTGTTAGGCATGCATTCACCAATGGGATTAGCCATACTTAGGACATTGCTGAAAGAAATTATACTGTTAGACCCAGAAACACTAAATATAAAAGGGATAATTAGAAACTTGTTACAGGTTTAGAATTGGGTTCTCACACATATAAAAAGAAGTTAAATGAGTCAGTAATCTTGGTACATGTCAAGAAAATTCTTATAAAATACAGCTTTCAAATGTCAAACAAAAATATAAAGGAATTATGATCTAAGGAACAAAAATATGAATGGAAAAAAAGGGAATACCTTCAATTGAGAAAAGGACCTTTGTAAGGTCCAGCCTTACGGGGCTCTGAGGCCCTCCCTGCTGGTGTGGAGATGAGAAATTGTAGAAATAAAAGATGCAAGATACAGAGATAAAGAAAAGAGAGTTTGGGCCTGGGGGTCCACTGCCAAGCAAATCGCGGAGTCCTGAAGTGGTCCCGAATGCTGGACGCTCTCACTTTTATTGAGTTGCAAATCTGGGGACAGGTTAGGTAGGACGTGGTCTTGGTCAGAGACAGGGCAGAGTAGATAGGGTGTGGCAGCGATAGGGTCAAGTATATCACATGTCATTCAGGGAGGGGCTCAGGAATTTCTGGCATCTGAAGTAAGGTAAGGAGCATGATGCATCAACACTTTTTCCACGCTTATCAAGAAAGAACTACAGCCAGGCACGGTGGCTCACGCCTGTAATCTCAGCACTTCGGGAGGCCAAGGCAGGTGGATCACTTGAGGTCAGGAGTTCGAGATCAGCCTGACCAACATAGTGAAACCCTGTCTCCAAAAAGAAAGAAAGAAAGAAAGAACTACAACATTAAGATTTATATTACTATTACTGATTATCTTTTCTAAGAAAAAAGGAACCAGGTGCAGAAGCAGAACATAAAAGTAGACATCCAAGGTGACCACTGAAGCACAGCATCACAGAGATAGTTAAGCCCCCGGATGTCTGTGGGCCCACCTGACAGCATCAGGCTTTACCACAAGAGCTTGGAGGCCGGGCACAATGGCTCACACCTGTAATCCTAGCACTATGGGAGGCCGAGGTGGGTGGATCACCTGAGGTCAGGAGTTCAAGACCAGCCTGGCCAGTATAGTGAAACCCCATCTTAATTTAAATTTTAAAAAAAGAGCTTGGAGAAGCAGAGTTTTCTCCTAACTCCTCTGGGGAAGGAGGAGATCTCAGCTATTTTGGACGTCTCCTTCCCTAGCTAGCTAAGTAGTGGGTGCTTTTCCAGCGCTGGCACTGCCGCACAGCCAAGGCACCCTCCAGCAGCCCTTATGCAGGCGTGTGACAGAGAGCTCAGAGCATCTTGCCTTAGTGTTATTCATTTCACAATGTCACCCCAGGTTCACACTTCCGACCTGAGAGGCATTAGTAAAAGAATTAAGATCACCTATGAAAAACATGAATAACTACTAGGGTTATATTTGTAATTACTTTCTTCTTCATTATTTATATGGAAATAGGCTGAGGCTTTTTGCTTCTGCTTTAGAGCTTAAGGGATCACCCCCCTACAGACCTTTATTTTAATTTCCTCAGAGGACAGAGAAGCTTTTTTTCCATTTTTAAGCAATGATGTTAGAATTTGACCTAGGGTTAACTTTCATCTTCTCTGATCAGGCTGAAAAGACTCAAATTACCAACATTCACTTGTTCCCTAAATTATGTCTTTCTAATTAAAGTGGCAGGAATAACAACATGGGATAAATGAGAAGAACTCACAGTTCGCTGGGTTCACTGGCTATTTCACTTCTGGTGTTTTCACTTGTCACATGCTCCTTAAACGATGCAGGGGCTGTGTAGCTCAGCCTGTCCCTTGGCCCTAAAAGTTTAGGCAGAAGATGCAGACTCAGAGGTTCCCTCTCCTGGCTTTGGAGCATCCCCATCTTTGTCTCTGTACAGGGGAGCTTCTTTCTTTCTTCCCCTTCTCTCTTGTCTATTATACTCCCTGTTCCTTAAAACTTAAAAAAAAAAAAAAAAAAAAAAAAAAAAAAAAAAGGATGTAGACTCTGGCAATACCCTCCAGAACACCAAATGCTGAAACACACAGGCTCGAGCATAGAAAGTCTTGAGACCTGGGTGAAATCCTTATATGACAATTGGTCCCTGAGGAGTTTTTTTTACTCTTGGAAAGAACTGCAACTAAAGTCAGCTGAACTACAGACCCTCAAGTGAGCGAGTACAAATAGGAAGAAAAAAGAAAGATGGAAGCTTGTGGAGGGCAGAGACTGTGTCCAACTGTAACCATCTTTATCTCTAGTGCCTAGTACATAAGGGGTACCCAGCTATGCTGAACTGTTAAATGGAACTGAAATTTAAATTCATGCAATTTTTCTACTTTTTTTTTTTTTTTTTTTTGCAAATGTTTAGTTGTCTGGAGTACAGAACTTGAAATTATAGGACCATTCTGAGCAAAATAAGTGAGTATTAATAAGAGTACTTAATTAGCCTGGCACGGTGGCTCATGCCTGTAATCCCAGCACTTTGGGAGGAAGCGGGCAGATCACAAGGTCAGGAGATTGAGACCATCCTGGCTAACACGGTAAAACTCCGTCTCTATTAAAAATACAAAAATAAGCTGGGTGTGATGGTGCGCGCCTGTAGTCCCAGCTACTCAGAAGGCTGAGGCAGGAGAACTGCTTGAATCTGGCAGGAGGAAGTTGCAGTGAGAAGAGATTGCGCCACTGCACTCCAGCCCGCCCGAGCTGGACTCCATCTCAAAAAAAAAAAGTACTTAATTAAATGCTGTGCGTAGATTTTTTTTTTTTTTTTTTTTTTTTTACTTAGGATACTCATTCCTGATTTAGATCCATGGGAATGGGGAATGGGGTGTCTCCTCTAGAGATTCAACGTTGGGTTTGGTTTTTGAGGTTTTTGTTTTGTTTTTTTGAGGCAGAACCTCAAAAAACAGGTTGTAGTGCAGTGGTGCCACGTGGGCTCATGCAGTCTCCACCTCCCGGGCTCAAGCAATCCTCCCATGTCAGCGTCCCAAGTAGGTGGGACTGCAGGTACGTGCCACCAGTCTTGGCTCATTTTCCTATTTTTTGGTAAAGACGACATTTCATTGTGTTACCCAGGCTGGTTTCGAACTCCTGGGCTAAAGTGATCCACCTGCCTTGGCCTTCCAAAGGGCTGAGATTACAGACATGAGCCACAGCACCCAGTCATTAACGTTGGGTTTCACAGCAGCCAGAAAAAGTCTGAACTCAGACTATTCCATTTGTAATACAGGAAGAGGAGAAATTGCAACTGACCCGTCACTTACAGCTTACTTCTAGACCTATATTTCAGGAATGGGCTTTGAGAAACTATGGCTCCTAAGGAAATTGAATGCAAAGTTTGTCTATGTGTGCCTATATTTTTGTTGGGAGAAGGGTCTTGGCTTTGATCGTGGTTTCAAAGGAGTCCACTTTCCCAACAGGCTAAGAACCCCAGCTTTAGAAGCACAGGTCGTCTTCTGGAAATCCTGTCTTTCCAACAAAATAGCCCAGAAGTGCAGTGGAGGGAACCCTGGTAAGACCACTTATGATGGAGATTTGCAATGTTATCTAGGTTTATTTTCTAGATCTGCTCTGGAACTGACCAGCAAAGTTCCCATATTCTGTTGTCTGATTCCGCCCTCAACGGTACTCCATGGTGAATTGAGAATTTTGAACCTGATTATCCCACTCAGGAAAAAAAGATCTTAGGGAGGCAGAAAGGAGGGAGTGAGAACAAAAGAACAAAATGGGCAG
>PVKP010033628.1:0-24889 GCA_004027715.1 Plecturocebus donacophilus | reverse complement strand
TAGGACTGCTGAGGTCCACTCCAGGCCCTGCTTCCTGGGGATCACCTGCAGCAGCTGCAGAACAGGAAAGGTTGCTACCAGTTTCTTCTTCTGCTATCTATGTCCCAGAAGGATGCCCGCCAAATGTCAGTCTGATCTCTCCTTTATGAGGTGACTCTTTGGATATACGGGGGTCAGGGAGCTGCTTGAGGAGACAGTCAGTCCTTTATAGGAGCTCAAGTGCTGAGTTTTGAGCTCCGTTGTCCATTCAGAGATGCTCGCAGGTACGTTTAAGTCTGTTACGGCAGAACTCATATACCTCTTTTTTTCCCCCAAGTGTTCTGTCTCGGGGAGTTAGGGCTTTATTTATGAGTTTCCGGTGTGCTGCTGCCTTTTTTCTTTTCAGGGCTGCCCTGCCCAGCAAGGAGGCAGCTCAGTCCCTGTCTGCCTGCAGAGGCTCCGCCCAGCTGCCGTGTGAACTTCCCTGCAGTCCTGTTTATATGGGTGTAATTAGATCTGCCTCGGCAATAGTGGCCCGCCTCCGTAATGGCGAGTTGCCTCAGCAACGGCAGGCTGCCTCCGTAGTGGTGGAGTGCCCGTAATGGTGGATGCCCCTCCCCCACAGAACTGGACCATCCCGGGTTCAGCTGTGCTCACTGCGAAACTCTTATCCAAGAGCGTTTCCAATTGCTGTTTTAGCCGAGCCTGATCACCTGGCTCGCTGTCTCAGAGCCTTTTGTTTTTTTAGTTGAATGGTCGACTCCCAGGTGTTCCAGTCGCCTGTTGAAAAGGCGCGGGGATATGTGTGATTTCCCCTGTGGGGACACACTGCACAGGCTGAAACAGCAGCGCTGAGATTCGTAGCGCTTTTTTGCCTGGGAATCTCCTGGGCTGACTCCCTGATTCAGTCCCCTTTTTAATCCGCCTTCCCGTAGCTCCACTCGTCAGTTCAAAGGGCACACAGACCAGTGGATTTTTTGTACGGAGAACCGCCACGCCGGGGCGCTGGGAAAGCAGCCGCGCCGGCCGAAACAGCCGTGCTGGCCCAAACAGCCGCACTGGCGACCCGTGGGGCTGCTCCGCCTGGGGATCTCCTGGTCTGGGGGTAATAAAAATCCGTCTGGAAATGCGGCGTCCACTCACCCTCTGCACTTTCACTGGGAACTGCAATCCTGAGCTGCTCCTATGCGGCCATCTTGGATCTCTCCTTCTACTTGTTTTTTATAGATCTCACTGATTTCTCACTGCTCATTAAGTACATTAACCCATGGCATATGATTTGAGATTTTTTTCCATTTTTTGGCTTTTTTCAATATATTATCCTTAAGCCTTTAGAAATAATGTTTATAAAGATTTAGTAATAAATAGTTATGTACCAGTTTGTTCTTATTTGTATGAGCAGAATCCCTCCAAACCCTAAGATCACATTAAAATTTATATGTGTTGTACTGAACCGAGCATAGAAAGTCAACACCAAGACAAAAGTATGCCAAATAGTAGGGTCTTTATTGCCGGCGACCATGGAGGACTCATGCCTCTCCAACCCGTGGCCCCAAAAAGCAGGTGTTAAGACCTTTTATACCTGTACAACCACCTCGGGAGTGAGGGTGGGGGAGTGGGGATGGGACGAGGGTCTTCAGACATTTAGGTGATTCTGTAAATCATTTCCAGGGCAGAGAGGAGGGTGTGGGTCTCCGGACATTCCAAGGGCTAGAGGACATTTTGTCGCTTCGACTGTTACCTAAGTGGCTTACAGAAGTCAAGATAAGCATTAGTTTACACATTGTCTTGGAAGTGGATGGGAATTACAAACCTTAGTTACCTATTACAAGGTGCAAGAGCCAAGATGGAATTAGCTTGGGCTGCTTATTCTGGTCACTAAAGGTAAGCAAAGGCTAGCAATTCCGGCAGTTACTGATAAGGAAGGTATGCAGCTTTACATAGTTTTGCAGAGCAAGCTAGCAGTTTTATTTACAGAAGCCAAGGCCAGCAGTTATTGTGAGGAGAATGGGGCAGCTGTTACAACTTATTTTAAAACATAGCTTTGTCTTTTATAAAATGGTGTTGTTCAGGCTCTAACTCCAGGCCAACTATATCACGTATGTAGTATATAATATGCTGTATTTGTCAGTTTTCCTACTGCTGTGAAGAAATACCCAAGAATGAGTAATTTATTTTTAAAAAGAGTTTTAATAGACTCACAGTTCAACATGGCTGATGAGGTCTCACAGTCATGGAAGAAGGCAAAGGAGGAACAAAGGCACATCTTACATGATGGCGGGCAAGAGAGCAAGTGCAGGGGAACTGCCCTTTATAAAACCATCAGACTCAAGAATTATTCACAATCATGAGAACAGCACAGACAAATCTGCTCCCACGTTCCAATTACTTCCCACTGGGTCCCTCCCGCAACATATGGGGATTATAGGAGCTATAATTCAAGATGAGATTTGGGTAGGGACACAGCCAAACTGTATCATTCTGCCCTGGCCCCTCCCAAATCTCATGTCCTCACATTTCAAAACACAATTATACCCTTCAATGGTCCCCAAAAGTCTTATCTCATGTCAGCATTAACTCAAAAGTCCACAGTCCACAGTCTCATCTGAGACAAGGCAAGTCCCTCTAACTATGAGCCTGTAAAATCAAAAGCAAGTAAATTACTTCCTAAATATCATAGGGGTATAGGCATTGGGTAAATACACCCATTCAAATGAAATAAATTGGCCAAAACCAAAGGGCTACATGTTCCATGCAAGTCTGAAATCCAATGGGGCAATCAAATTTTAAAGCTCCAAAATGATCTCATTTGACTTCATGTCTCACATCCAGGTTACACTGATGCAAGAGGTGGGTTCCCATAGTCTCGGGCAGCTCTGCCAGTGTGGCTTTGCAGGTTACAACCCCTCTTTTCGTTACTTTCATGGGCTGGTGTTGAGTGTCTGAGGCATTTCCAGGCATACAGGGCAAGCTATCAGTGGATCTACCATTCTGGGGTCTGGAAGGCAGTGCCCCTCTTCTCACAGCTCCACTAGGCAGTGCCTCGGTAAGGACTCTGTACGGATATTCCCATCTCACATTTTCCTTCCACACTGCTCTAGCAAAGGATCTCCATTAGGGTCCCACCCCTGGAGCAAACTTCTGCCTGGAGATTCAGGTGTTTCCATACATCCTCTGAAATCTAGGTGGAGGTTCCTAAACCTCAATTCTTGACTCTGTGCACCCTCAGGCTCAACACAAAATGTAAGCTGCCAAGGCTTGGGATTTGCACCCTCTGAAGCAACAGCCTGAGCTGTATGTTGGCCCCCTTTGAGCCATAGTTGGGATGCAGGGCACCAAGTCTCAAGACTTCACAAAGCAGCAAGGCCCTGAATCTGGCCTATGAAACCATGTTTTTCTCCTAGACCTCCTGGCTTGTGATGGGAGGAGCTGCTATGAAGACATCTGATATGGCCTGGAGACATTTTCTCCATTGTCTTGGTGATTACATTTGGTTCCTCAATACTTAACTAAATTTCTAAAACAGGTTTGAATTTCTCCTCAGAAAATTCTTTTTTCTTTTCTATTGCTTTGTCAGGATACAAATTTTCTAAGCTTTTCCCCTCTGTGGCCCTTTTAAACACAAGTTCCAATTGCAAACCATATCTTTGTGAATGAATAAAACTGAATGTGTTTAAGAGCACCCAAGTCATCTGTTGAATGCTTTGCTGCTTAGAAATTCCTTCTGTCAGATACCCTAAATCATCTCTCTCAAGTTCAAAGATCCACAGACCTCTAAGACACGGGAAAATGCTGCCAGTCTCTTGCATAGCAAGAATCATATTTGCTTCAGTTCCCAATAAATTCCTCATCTCCATCTGAGACCACCTCCGCCTAAACTTTTTGGTCAAAACCATTCAACAAGTCTCTAGGAAGCTACAAACTTTCCCATATCTCTCTTTCTTCTTCTGAGCCCTCCAAACTGTTTCAACCTCTGCCTGTTATCCAGTTCCAGTCACTTCCACATTTTTGGGTATCTTAGTAGTAGTATCTCATTCTACCAGTACCAATTTACTGTATTAGTCCATTTTCATACTGTTATGAAGAAATACCTAAGACTGGGTAACTTATAAAGAAAAAAAGGTTTAATGGATTCACAGTTCCACATTGGGAATGCTTCACAAACATGGCAGAGGTGAAGGAGGAACAAAGGCATGTCTTAAATTGTGGTAGACAAGAGAGCATGTGTAGGGGAACTGCCCTTTATAAAACCAACAGACATTGTTAGACTTACTCACTATCATAAGAACAGCATAGAAAACCCACCCCCATAGTCCAATTACCTCCCACTGGGTCTCTCCCAGGACATGTGGGAATTATGGGAGCTACAATTCAAGCTACAATTTGCTGAATTGTGAATAAAAAGCCAGCAGCAAAGTCTATACTTTGTGCAGTTACTCACAGTTAATATACTGTGGTAACTAAAATTTAAACAGGTTGTTCAGAGACTAATACTTTTTAATAAAACTGTGGTAACAAAAATTGATGAAAAAATTCATGAATATCAGATCACATAAAGTGAAGACTGTCTATCATATGACAACCAATATTTTATTCTATTTATTTTGGATTATTATTTATTACATGTAACTGTATTAACTAGGGCAAAAATTTCAAAAATTCATTTGCCTTCCAAGACCAGGTTGATAGCTTAAGAGTATAAAACAAAAAATATACAATAGAAAGCTCACATGAAATGAGGAGTATAGTTTTACATAACAACTAAAACAATTTAATTCCAAAAATGTTTTTCGCAAATTTTGCTCCTAAACAAATTTAATTCCCCTACTAATTTTAAATTCTACTTCTTCCCCTATTTATTCTAAATTATCCACATTTTTGTTATATTTATGAGTATAAAAAATATTTTTACAAAGTTGCACCTGTAAAAAAAGGTCCTTGATAAAAATTATACATTTATATAATTTGTCAGAGGAACATAAATACCTATTAAAATTTAATTATAATTTTAAAAATATGTATATTTTCTTATGTATAATTTCTGAGTACTGTTGATGTGCAAGAACTGTTGTTTTTTTCAGTTTTCTACTGCTATTTAAACTCTCTTGCAGTTCAAATAAATTTCAGTCTATTTGTTAATGGTGAGTTTTCCAGGTAGAAAAATGTATAAATATACATATTGAATGATATTAAATATTAATTTTCTCTAACATACATTTAGCGCATATTTTGTCTAATTTCCTTTGGCACAATTTACAATCTTGTTTTTCTCATAACTATCCCAGGAATGTCTTTAGTGTTTCAGCCTTAAATAGGATGTCAGTATCTCATATTTTAAAATAATTCACAAGTTATTATTAGTGCATTTTATCAATTGATTTTGGGGTATTTTGTAAATATGTGGATGCTGGAGTAAACAAATGAATCTCCTAATATTAAACTATCCTTGCATTCTTGGAATAAATCTTACTTGTACATATTATATATTTATTATACAGAGCATTTGATTTGTCTCATTTGTGCTGAGTATTAGCATCTCTCTTCCAAAGTGGTGGTTATGCAGATATTGGAAGCTAGAGTTTTTGAATACTACTACTAAAATGATGGTACATAATAAAATAGATAAGCTGATATTCTTTATCCCTTTCCTGGCAGAATTTAATAGTAAGAAAATTATTTATTCCCTGACAATATTAAATAATTATTTAGCAAGTATCCTTGAATATTTTTAAGTTATATAGAATAGTTTAAATTCCTATCATATCTCCTGTTCTTTTCAAATAACTCTAGCTCATCAGATTTCTGTGTCATGTGATAGCTATGTATATTATCTTGGGTTTTCATTTTTGCTAAGTGTTTTATAACTTTTAAAATTTCATCTGAATAATCTATTTTAATACCTGAATCTAAATTTTGTATATTTTAATTTTTTCCTCTCTCATAGTAATCACTATGGCTCTATTAACTCTATCAAAGGACCAATGTTTACAATTCATTACCAATTTTAGTGTTTTTCTCTTTCCTAATTCATTTATTTTTTATTGTGTAACTATAAAACAAAAATATGTGGCACATTTTGGAAAAATACTTGGAAAATATACATCTAATAAAAGGTGTATACTTTGAATAGATGCCATCTCAAAAATAAGACTTTCCAATAACAACAAAAAAGGCAAAAAGGTTTAGACAGACGCTTTTCTAAAGGAAGATGTGAAAGTAGTACATAAGTGCATGGAAAGGTATCTAACATCATCAGTCTCCAGGAAAATGGAAACTAAAACTACAGTAAGATATCACTACATATCTAATAGAATAGCCTAACTTTGAAAGCTTGACAAGACCAAGGGCTGGGGAAGATGCAGGTAGTGAATCAATCAAAATTCTAATACATTGCCAGTAGGAATGCAAAATGTTACAAATGCTCTGAAAAACTATTTGGTGGTTTCTTAAAAAACTGAACATACACTTACTATGTGATCCAGCAATCTTACTCCTGGTTACTGACCTAAAAGAAATGAAAATATATGTCTATACAAAGATTCACAGTAATGTTCACAACAGCTTTATTCATAATAACTAAGAATGTACACTCCAATTATTTATTAATTAATAAAATTATTAATTAATTAATAATTAATAAAATTATTTATTGATTAATAAAATTAATAAAAATACTCCAATTTTTATTAATAAATAAATTATAGTAATCATGGCATATGCATACAAGGGAATATCACTGAGCAATAAAAAGAATAAATATTCATACATGGATCAATCTCTGAAGCATTATGTTAAATGAAAAAAGACACACACAGAATTATTTATGATTCTATTTATCTGAAAGTTCAAAACACAAACCTAATTGATAGTGATGGACAATAAATCAGTGACTGCCAAGGAGTGTGGATAGAAGTGATGGTACAAGGAGATTGATCACAAAGTGGCAAGAAGCTACTTTTTGGTAGATGGAAATATTCTATAGCATAACTGTGGTAGTGGCTATTACATAAGTGCAAATTTTTATCAAAACTCATTCTATTGTACATTTAAAATAAATTAATTATCTCTGTGTAAATTATACCTGGATAATTTTTAAAAGTTAAGCCTTTAAAAGACAAATTTTGTAAAAAGATAGTTCATAAATGGAAAAAATTAATAGAAAACTGATATTTTTAAAGAGAAGACAGTGATACATATAAGAAACAGCTAGTATTATTAAAAATAAAAAATTATTGAAGAAAATAAAAAGAAATGCCTAGCAACACTACAAATTTAAAATTTTTTAAAAGAGATAGTTGCCAATAACTTTAAAATCTTACATAAAATTTGTTTCAAAATCTAAAATTATTCAAATTTATGGAAGGAGAAATATATACAATCATAACTATTTATAAAATTATGGTATTATCAGGGAAAGAAATTAAATTGTCATTCAACACATTCCTTACTCCCCCAACCTACACCCTTACTGGTCACTACACCCATTCAAAGTTTCCAAAAAAGACTAGACCTATGCCCTTTGGAAACAAGCTTTTATCAACTTTTAATAGAAAAACAATTTCTTTAAATTAATATTTTATGGACTAGAATAGGTGCAACAGCATATCAATAATGTTATGAGTTTATTGTTAACCTCATAACAAAACTTGAAAATCATGGTAGCAGAAGACGTCATTGACATCCCTTTTCTTATTAATATAGATGTAAATCCCTAATCAATTTGTTTGTGAGATACATTCTTATCATTGAGTGTAGCTAGAGATTTTCATTCCTATGACTTTGGTATACTTTGTGGATATACTATCCAATATAATTACCAATTCTTTTGTTGATGAGAATCTGGGTAGTTTTCAGTTGTAGAGTATTACAAATATTACTGGTATAAACAGTTATACACATAACTTGTGATGAACATTTCTATACATTTCTGATAGGTGTATGCATAGAAATGGAACTATGGGACACAAGATGTACATATAGTTAGCTTTAGTAGATACTTCCAGTCATCAGAGTGGTTGTACCATCTTCAAAATATGAGAGTTTCACTGTTCCATATTCTCATAAATTCTGTTATTGTTAGTCATTTCAATTTAGCTATTCTTGAAGGCTTGTAGATGCATCAAATTGCGGTTTTAATTTAAATGTCCTATATATAGGACGTATATATTTCTTGAGACTCTCGCTCTATGGCCCAGGCTGGAATGCAGTGGCACAATCATGGCTCACTGAAGTCTCAACAACCAGGGCTTAAGCATAGGACATGTGTTTATTGGCACTCAGATATCGTCATTTGTGAAGCGTCCATTTAGGTTTTTTTTCCCCTCCAATTGTTTCTATGTCTTTTTCTTATCTATCTGTACGAGTTTTTTTTTCCCCAGAAAAACTTTATTAAGATGTAATTTATGTATAATAAATTCCAACATTTTAAGGGTAGTAATCAATGAATTTTAACAAATGTAGCTCTTCCTTGATCCGTTTATGTTATTGGTTTAATATGAGCATTACAATTATCTCCTGCCACCCTGAGGTTTTCTTTTACAAGAAAATTTTGTGGTATATTTTAATGAACAGAAGATTTAATTTTAATATAACTCAATTTATCAAAATCTTTTCCAACATAATTTTACTAAAAGTAATTCTCTGACTTGCATTCTGACATATGAATTATTTAAAAACATAAAAGTTAATTAACCAGAAAACAAGTATTTTCCTTGGGATTAGTGCCTATTATGTTCTCTTTAAGAAAACTTTCTACTCGAAGGTCCTGAAGACAGTCTGTTTCCTTCTGAAAGTTTTGAATTTTACCTTTCACACTTAAGAGTTCTGCAAACAATTTATCGTTATGTGTAATACAAGGCAGACATAAGTCCTCATATTTTTATATGGTTATGCAGTTAATTGAGCAAAAATATTAGAAAAATATTTCTAAGCTCTGTTTATTTTTGTAAAATAAAACTAGAAACCTCCTCAGGACTCCAAGCCCGCTTCAGTGGTGCCTCCCCTAACCAGAGACAAAACTGTGGGCACCAAGCACATTATGGGATGTAAGTGCCTGAAGCATATTGAACAAAGCATAAGCATCTATGAATAAATTGCAATGAATCCATGAGAGATCACTATACAACAATGAAATATATGAAATGTTTACATGTATATAAAATTGAAGCCCAAACATTGTAAACATAGGTCCTTTGATAGGGTTAATAGAGCAATAGTGGTTACTATGAGAAAGAAAAAGTTAATGTAAAATATACAAAATTGAGATTCAGGTATTAAAATAAACTACTCAGATAAAATTTTAAAAGTTATAAAATTCTTACCAAAAATGAAAACCCAAGATAATATACATAGCTATCACATGACACAGACATCTGATGAGATAGAGATATTTGAAAAGAATAGGAGATGTGGTAGGAATTTAAACTATTCTATATAATTATAACTTAAAAAGATTCAAGGATACTTGCTAAATAATTATTTAATATTGTCAGGGAATAGTTTTCTTACTATTAAATTCTGCCAGGGAAGGGATTTACCTGAAGCCCATCTACAAGTAAAATAATAATAAAGAAAGGTATTAAAGTAAGAAAGCATTTGAAATATGCAGTAAAACAGATGTGTATATATATATATGTATATACACATATAATATATGTGTATGTGTAGATATATACATACATATGTGTATATGTATATATATGTATATACACATATAATCTAATGTGTATGTGTATATATATATATATATACATACGTGTGTGTGTATATATATATACACATACACACATATAAAGCAACATTAGAGACCTGTGTTTTTTCTCATGTATATATATATACACATACACATAAAGCAACATTAGAGACCTATGTTTTTTTCTCATGTAGATACCTGTATAGATACCTATATAGTAGTAAAAATCTTAAGGACTGGGAGGTTAAATGCAATTTATTATTAATTTTGTGAAATTAATTTGTGGAATTTCATTTATGTTTCAAGACTAAGTTAATTTCTAAGAGATAAACTAGTCCCTTTCCAGCCATTCCCCAAATGTCCAGAGTCCATATTTGCCTTTTTTGTTCTCTTGGTTTAACTTGGAAGCCTCCATCTTTTCTCAGTGTCCTTTGTCTACACTTAACCAAAACCACTGGTCCTTATTCCTAATATCTCTGCAGGAGTCCCACAGGTAACCTACAGTACCTCCATTCAAACCTGTGTCTTCTCGTGCCAGTCCTTCTGACTGGAGCACATTCCTTCCCATATCTGACAGTTGTCTTCATCTGTCATGTCACATTCCTTATATGTGACTTTTAAATCATTTTTTCCATTTATTATATTTATTTCCTTTCAAACATTAGTGATTTGTTCATGTCTTCTACTTTGCTCTCCTTTGTTTAGTAATGCACTTCTTATTTCTTTTCCTTGATGAGTCCTGATACTAAGTAACACTCTGGAAAAGCTGCCCATGTGGATGACTCCATCCTTCCTGTTTTATCACCTCAGGCCCTAATGAAACTCCCTGTTCAGTGCTCAGTGAACAGGGAGTTTCATCATTTGAACAAGGAGTGAACAGGCTCCTTGTCATCATTTTAGGTCTCCATTATTTGACATTGAATATTGAGAAAAAAACTTAAGCAAAATGAACTCAATGCTGGACTAGGGTTTGTTATGATGCTACATTGTACCAAGGATTAAAATAATCCAATATTTTTATTTTATGAAATGGTGGAATTGACAACTTTGACATTTTATGGAAAGCACTTACACATAGAAATAAATACATGTAAAAGTTTAAATTTTGAAGTCAAGATCATACCATCTTCTCACTTTGATTTGAGAACATTTCATTTGCTACATTTCACCACAGCCCATTTACGTGATATTGTCAGCATAGAATGGAATATACAAAGAATATGTATAATATTGAAAGCATTTCTTTCCTGGTTTATATTTAATATTTTAAGTATAAAGATGAAGGCAGTTTTAAATACTTTCCCTCATACTCACACATCCCAAACTGTATTTTTGACTAGGGTTCAAGCTGTAACTCCGAGCTGATGTTGAAGACTTTGGTACATTGCAATACTTTTTCCATTCAATTTGCAGAAACATTCATGCCTAAGGTCCTTAGCCTGCAAAAGCTAATTTAAGATGATGTGACAGGAGTTTCGAGCTTTTAATGGTAATATAAGAAATAATGCAACCGAATTAAAAAATGGAAGAGAATAAGTGTATACTAACTTTCTTTATACTGTCTCCATGTACCTAGTTCTTTTTCATTTTCTTGTATTTTGCTTTAGCTTTAGTTTATTATCGATAAATTTTTATTCGTATTATGTGTATGTTATTTAAATATTTATTTTTGCCAGTTGCAATCAACTGCAAAAATATATAAACACTGAAGTGGCAACGTGACACAATAATTAACACTGGCTATTGAGTAAGAAAAATAAATTCCAGGAAGTGGTCTGAGTTCCACAAGATCTGTGACCTACGGCAAATTGGTTAAACAATCCTACACTCAGGTTTCATATCTGTATCATGGGAAATACAGTAACACCTAAATAATAACATCATTGTCTCCATTTGTGCTGCATATTTTCCATGTGCTTATTTCCCTTTTTCTCACTGGAACAACTTTTCAGTCTTCTCAGTTCTGTTCTATACACCAGGAGAGTTGATCTCCAAGTGCTTGATGATTTTGGATCCTTTTCTTTCTTTATTTTAATTGGTTTGAATTAATGAGAGACACCAGCAATAAATCTAAAAATGGGAAGAGATAATTCTGGGTACTTTTTCCTCTCCATCTTTAATTTAGCATTGTGGTTCTGGCAGAGGGTGTGTCCCTTGACTTCTTAGGCTCTTGTTGGCAGCTCTACCCTCTGTAGCTCCAAATCTTCCTATATCCCAGTAACATGATTTCCTTCCTTACCCCCCTTGGTTTAAGTGTAGTAGTGGCTTTCTGCTAATGCTAAACTCTGGACACTTCAATATGGCTCCTACATTCCCTAACTCTGCCAACAGTTTTGAAAATAGTATCTTCATCCCAAAATAGCATTATTAAAAGCAAGATCCAGTTAATTCTGTTATTTAGGGGTTTGATAGAAATAGACTTCATAATTTTATGAATAACAAGCATATTTCCTTTCAACTTTCATCTAATTTTATTTTCATCTAGGGTTTTGTATCTCTCAAGATTGTTTACATTCTTTCTGTATGAATCTTTCCTATTTCAGTTATTTTTTCTCTTGAGGTGCAATGAATTAAAAATACACATAGATCTTTAGGTACAGAAACATCATGGGTTTGAAGAAGAAAGATTCGACTTTTAAAATCATTTCCCATACCTGACTTAATCTGAATATTTAATTATTCTTCTTGGGCCTAGAAAGTATGTTGAGAAACACTGTTTAGGGGATAGTCTATGATCACATATACACACATGCTCACACGTGCCCTGGGTCACAATTTAGAAAACCAGTCCTGCTGACTTTTACTTATCACTAGCAATATTTTTCACATTTCTAAGTCACAGGGCAGGCTCTTCTAGTAGCCATAGATAGATACCCTTGGCTCCTATGCAACTATCCAAAGTTTCATCCAGCTCCCTTGGCTCTATAGACAGAGGCTAGAGGAATCATTTCTTTGACGTCTTAAGAACTGCGAAATTTGCCCTCCTCCTATGCTCTTATGACTAAAAATAAAGGCAGCGAAAAAGAATTGTAACTGTGTTTGAACTGCAAGCTTTCACAGAAGCATTGCTGTTTTAGCAGATACCACTGCCTTATATTAACTGTGACAGAAGTTGCATGTCCTGAGCCAAAGGAGAAAATAAATGTTTATTATCAGACTGGAGAACCAAAAGCCAAAGGCAGGAGATGAGAGAAAGTAGACAGAAATCCACAGATGAAGGCAGAGCCATGGAGACTAACTCACTAAATCTGTGCACGTCCACACTTACATAAACCAAAGTAATTCAATCAGGCAGATTCCAGATATGTTCCTATTGGGTGCCAGAATTTTATCTGAGGAAATAAACAGAAACTAGCATAATCTTTATTAAGGTGACTAATTCTCTAATGTGATCCTGGTCCCTCAATACTTCCTGGTTTAAAGTCCTAAGCTCCCTCTGACAAGACTGGCATTACTCTGGAAATATTAATATGATAAATTAAGGAAGCCCTGAACTACTAAACACATTTATCAGATGGAGTATACTTTGAAAAATTGGTATGATGCTTCCATAATTTTGGATCTGAATGGAACAATCTGAGAAGGGGTCCACTGTAGTCCTAAATTAACAACTAAGTAAAATTCAGAGTGTTTCTAGTATTATCCAAAAAAACCCACACTGTTGAAACTTCCTCAATAAAATCAACAGAAGTGCTCTAGGGAATATCTAAACCAACCAGGCTTCCATGATTCTTCAAGTTTTAGACAGCTTTTGGGAAACATAATGCTCTCAGAAAACTTCGAGCCAGCTCAATCTTTAGGTTGCACATGGAAAGACCTAAAGGTTTAACATATATATACCCAAATACTTGTCAGATATACAAGCTCTAACGATAATTTTCCAAAATTTACAAAAACTTGAAAAAACAGATACCCATTAAATGAGTATATGAATTAGGGAAACCATACATCTAATCCAAACCAATGCACTTATAAAAGCAAAAGCAGTGGTTTTAATACTATGCTAAAACAACAGTTATAAGCCATGCCCAAACTGGGCAAACCAGGGTGTACAATCTTTCAAACATAATTCAACATGGCTAGACTGTTTGGTATGGAGGAAGAAGTTATGGAGTTGAGACTAAAAGTCAGTCAGTGACAATTATTCTAGAGGATTTTGAATTTTAGCCAAAGATACTTTGGCTTTCTTTATAGAAACTGGGAAACCATTCTATAAATCTATCAGTTTGAGAGATTAGGTGCCATATACATGTGTTTATTTTTATAAATCTAAAAATCAAGGGCAAATATATTCTTTATCATTCATTTTACAAAGTGTCCTGCTCCTATCAGACTAAGTCTTCTAAGTGTTTTATGTTCCAAACATTTATTTATCACTTGCTCTACACAAAGTATGGTATTTGACTGGAGGGAGATACACAAATGTTGTAGGCCCCGATCTCTAAGGAAAACATAATGATTTACATGCACTAGCTAGATTTACCATGGAGCAGAATAGAGTTAGATAGGATAGTAGAAGCAGAGTCTGTTTCCTATTGCCTTTGTTTTCTGCATAATACACAGTACTCTCTGACCAAGGACTCAATAAATTGTTTAGTTTATAAATTATGAAAATATTCATTTTCATAAACACAGGTATTATCAGGAAGATGGATATTAGAATGAAATGCCTTTACAGGGCCAATTATTTGCAACCCAGGACATTTAGTAAAAGACAGCATGCAGAGAGTCGATTGAGAAATTGTATTAGCACATTCAACTTTGCCAAAATGCATTTTATTTTTTGTTTTTATCATCCTGCAATACCTAGCCTGGAGGATCAACTCTTTCCACGTGCACAGGAATAATCCATCTTCTAATGCATAGCAATTTAATGTGGGGGAGCTCCTTATGCAAGCAATTCTCTGAGAAATTTAGTAGGCTGCAAAGAAAGTGAAGTTGATTATTGTTAAGCAATGTGAACAAGCCATGAGATTGTTGTGCCTTCAGGAACAACAGATAAATATATATCTCATCCGAAATTATACCTGTCACAATATAATGAAACAGTACACATGGATTTTTTTTTCCTCTAGACTATGATACTTAGCTTCTGTAATTCTTTGTAAATACTGCTCTAACCCCTTTAATTAAAATCTGAGCATTCAAATTTTAGAGATTAGTCAAGTTGCTAGTTACTGACAAATAGAATAATAAAAATGGGAAAAAAGTCATTATTCTTATAAATTAAACATAGTGGTATATCCAAATACATCAAAGCTATTTACATAAATTTGAATATACAAAAGCTTGAGAGAATATATGGCTATACCCTAGATATATTTCAAAATAGGCCTTAGTCTTGTCCTTCCAAAATACAGATATTAATCAAGTGTTTTATGATGATTATAAAACATTGAATTTGATGTCATCTTCAATTCAACTCATCATAAATAGGAACTAAATAAATCAGAACTTTAAAGTTTTTAATTGGACATTGGACGTCCTTTAAGCTTCACAAATATATTCATGATGGACTTCATACAGTAATGGATAACATGGCAGCCCAAAAACGTTGGTAATTTTTTTAACTTAGTAATATGTGAGGTTTTAAAAAGACAAATTCTTTAGAAGATTAATACATTTAACATACTATTACTATAATATATGGACTTTCTCTTCCATGAATTCCACAGGAAGTAATACAAACTAAGAAACTGAGGCCAGAGAGACATGAACAAGCAAGTTAATGAGTGATCAAAATCAAGACTAACTCATGGGTCTCTTGAATCTTATTTAAGATTCCTTCAGTTAGAAGTATGTATATGAGAGAGAGAGAAAGATGGAATGAGAGAGAGAAGAGAGAGAGAGAGACTTCAAATTAAATATTAAATATCAAATGCTACCTTATAGTTTATGAATTGTAACTTTATTTTCATTATTATAGCTAATCAACTGTATTATAGTTGTTTTTAGTTGTCAAGAAAAAGCACCTGAAACTATTATAAGAGCATAACTCTTTAATATGAACTCCAATAATAGTTTCCATTTGACTTTAATGGCTATAATCAAGACAGTATTTACCATTTAAAATCATATTCAATGTAGAGAACATATATATAAATTAAAATATTATTACATATTTGGCAATTATCCCTTGTATTAATGCACGTACAAAAGATGCACCATTGTTCTCCATTCTAATATAGGAAAAGTGAGTCCCAAACAAAATACCTTTGAAAAGTTTAAGCAAATGGCTGATGAAATATTTCTTGTTACTTCTTTTCATCAAGCTGAGGGAAGTAAGTTAGTAGTTTTATATGGTAACTGCCAAAATCTCCAGAAATCCTTCTTACATACTAGCAACGAGAGGCAATTCCAAACAAACTGTCTAAACATTATATTAATTAATTAGGTAGCATATTGATAAATGTTCTCAGTGGAATTCTTTCCCAAAGCTTATCAGACAAGTGGGAGTTACCTAATAGATATGATTTTAGTACATTCTGTATCAGCTGAATCTATCTTGATGAACTTGGCCTGAATTCCCTATCTCCTTAGGGGGGGAAATTTCTGCCACAGATGACTTTCTACTATTTCCAGTGAATAAAAAGGCCAATTCTGTATAACGTTTATAAAACTGTATAAACATAGCTTATTAATCCTTAGGGTTGAAAGGTAGTATATAAATGTAAGATATTAAAGTGCTTAATCAAAAGCACTTTTTTATATCCTCTGTTAAGCTGAATAAACAAAAATGAAGAAGGACATAATATATAACTGCTGGCACATCCATCAAAAATAGCCACAGCTATTCCATTTTTGGTCAATTATTTTTGTACAACCTTAAGTTCCAAAGATTTCAAAATCCTTGCTGAAATGTAACTCCACCCTCTCACCCACCTCTTCCATCACTGCTTAAATCACTTTCTAAGTGCTAAAATAAACAAAACTACATATCCTTGCTTTATAAGGTTGGTACCGAAACCTTCAGCTGATAAGAGAATTGTTTTATACTATAAATATCCTCTCTGGATATCAAGCCATTAAAGGTAATAGTTAAATTTTAAAAGAACTCAGAAAATCCAGGGGGATATGGATATATCACTCAAATGAAATTAATTTTCATTTCCCTCAGAACTCGTTGGAGCATGGTCACGTTCTTCATTTTTCCTGTAGACTCTCTGGTCCAACCTAAGTGAATTTAAAGGCAACATGAGTCCACTGATGAGGGCGCCTGTTCCTTTTCAGAACAAGTAACTTACTTGTTTCTTACTCGATTTCTGATTTCAATTCAGAACCCCCTTGGCACTCCCTAAGTATGGGAAAGGGCATATTTTAGTGTGGGAAATAGAGGACCTATTCCAATACACTGTTGAGGGGGGCAGAAGTGGGGTTAGTATGAATTGAAGTTATTGGCAATATACGACTAAGAACAAATAGGTTCATGACATCATCATGGTCATCATTGTCAGAGCCTACACTTACTTTTCAGTATGTGCTATTCACTGTGCTAAGCACTTTGCATCCACTCTTTAATTATTATAATAACCTTACAAGGAAGACAATGATATGATAGATTCCATTTCAGATATTAAGTAACTGAGATTACACTCTTGGTTAATGGATAAGAGGTTTTTATGTTGCCCAGGCTGGCCTCAAACATCTAGCCTCACCTCTTTATGTGCCAGGACAACAGGCCTGAGCCACCACAGCTCCTGAGATTACACTCTTCAAACAAAGATGAAAGTTTCATAAGGGCATGGAGCTAATCTAGGGTTGACTTCTAGAACACATTGCTCTGGAAGACCTATCAGTGTCCACATTCAGGCCAGAGGCAATGGTAAGAAATGTATACGGAGTTTTTGGGCTGAATTTCTGAGGTCAATTGTGAAGTTAGTATTTCTATATAATGTGGTATAAGGTAAGGAATCTTGTTGAGATGGGGAGGGGCTTCCACTGAAAGACTTGTCTTTCCCTGTGCAGAGTGTATAACATAAGAAAGAGAAAATGTCAGTTGTCCACATGTAAGAAGTATGGGTGTGGAGTGAGGAGGAAATATATTGATAGATATCATAGAGAAGGAGGAAGAGTTTCAATAGTCAGCCATTGGTATCCAAATGTCTAAGGCACTACAACTGTAGGAAAAAGGTCTGAGCTTTCAATCATAGCTTGACCTGTGAATCACCCCTCAAGTATCCCAGTAAGACCCTTATCCTAATATTAGCACTAATATTTGTGTTGTTCTCTAAGTTTCTTAGGTTCCTTCCATTATTCTACTCTTTATGTCCTGTGGCAATTTGGAGATCAAATCCAAAAATCCTATCTATATATCAAAGTAAAAAGTAAGCTAAGATTCAGAATGAGTCCCAGATTTACACTTGACAACCGTGTTGAATTTAAGGAGAACTCTGTCATATATGGTTTAAAAAAAATGCTCTTGGAAGCTCAACTGGTTTTAGTCATGTTTCCAGAAGTAGAATAACGCACATGGTGTAGAAGAGCAGAGGGATGTTGCTTCAAAGTTCCATTCATGAAACATTTAGTTGATGTCATACAAAAGTATTGTGTTATATTCTCAAACCATCAAATTAGTAATAGTACACAAATGACTGTTATATAATTTAGAATAAGAAAAATTTCCGTGAGAGGATAACAAAGAGCTATGTGAGAATCTATGAGGAAGAATTAAAATGGAAATCAGAAATTCTCCTTGAAAGATATAGCAGTAGAGAAGAACATCAAAATCTTAGGCCACTTTGTTAGACCATTATTGGAGTGTTGAAGATAGATTAAACAACAAAATCATACAATGTTAGGCTATAATTTAAACATATGTAGGATCCCAGACATTAGAATCACCACCATGGGAAAAAATAATATGGTATTGGATTAGAAAAGTTCTAGACCATGGAATATCTGTAGAGGAAACCTAACCTGTCAAACACAAAAGTATTATAAGATAGCCCTTGATCTGAAGCTAATAGGGGCACAGAGCATAGAGTTCCTCATACATTGATCTGTAAGCCTCCTCTGTGTAAGGAAGGACTGATTATCTTTTATTCTTACTAAACTTCTTTAAGGTTATGGGTATCTTGTCATTATTGTAGTCTTAGCACAAAAATAGAGCTGAATATAGAACTATCAATAAATATTGGATGAATGGATGGGTAAAAGAAGTATTATCCACATGAATGGTGAAAAGGCTACAGGAATTAATAATCATTGAGAATTAAGGTAAAATAGGGAACCATGGATTCATGTTTACTCTGAATTTAAGACTTACTCTTCTCTGGCCCTAGACTTGGTGCTATTGAACCTCCAAAGTCTAAACCTCTCTTCCATGTCAGAGCAAACTGCAGTGTCTCTAGGACTGGGAATAATAAAAGAGCAAGAATTGGGCATGTAGCTTTGGGCATGATACATAAAATTAGCACACATCCTTCATATCATGGCCTTAACTCTCCATTATCTTTCCTTATCATTTCACTGGGGAGCACCAGAAACAAGTTACTGGTTAAGGGAGGCTGCTAGAGAATGCAATTCAAGGGCAAATATGAGGAGTTTGCCTAAAATGCATTGTAGATGTAAAAGAATAAATAAGTTGAGGGACAAGGTGTTAACAACAGTAAGAGAGAACAGACCTTAATGGCTCTATGTTCTTTATCTTCATGGTCAGGAAAAGTAAATATTTATCTGAAAGTGTATGCATGAAATAACTAAGATATAGGACACCTGTTTGTCTAAGGTGATAGCATTGTACATTATTATATTAATACTATTCTTATCTCAAAAAGCTTTTAAATAAATGTTTACGTTAGATGTTTGTTTTCATCATTTCCAGGTATTAATGATCAGGGGTCACTTGGATTAAATACTCATGAAAATTCACAATTAGTCATGTCTATTTATGGATACTTGGTATTTTTGAGGTCTCTGACAAAGCCATCTCTCTCACACACTTTTTAAAGTTAGGCCAGATTTAATTTAAGCTCTCTGTTGCTTTATACTTCAGGCATTCATTATATTTTTGTCATGTAAAAATGTTAACTTGGACAAGTAGTTAGGTTATTTTTTCTGTATTCCAATGGTCTATTTTTACAAATATTCATATGTAAAAAATATAATAATAATTATTTTTTTAAAAGATGAATGGAAGTATAATTTTAAAGGTAGGAGAACAACATGATTTGGATGAAGTGATTAGCAGTACCGCAGCAACAAATATATTTCTAGAACACTGTATATGATGTAGCCGTTCTGACCCAGCCATCAGCAGGGAATTCTATTTTGAGTTGATTTCCTAAGAGGAAAATGAGTCATTCGGAGACATTTACCTTTATTCACCCTAGTCGTGTACCCAACAGCATTATTTAGAAATAGGTAGCCATAGTTGGAAATTAAGGGGGGGTGTGGTAATGGAAAAGTTCCTACTATAAATCTACTATGACCACCACTTGACAAGATATAAAATGGCTAAATTTTGAGCTGAGATTATTTTCAAATTTACTCATTAACATTTAATGCTTTCTCTATGACAGATAACTTCTCAAATTAGGTTTCATACACACAGACATATACACACACACACACACATGCATCCATATACATATACAATAGGGAAAGACACAGAGCGGGTGTATCTCCTCCACAGGAATTCTTATATGAAGCCAGAAAAATAAATCCCATGCTCTGACTACAAAAGGACATATTTTTATTACAATAGATGCACGCTTAAAATGAATTCACGTGAAAACAGACAGACAATATTCTTAGAGGCAAAGATTAAGGAAACTGGACAGACTGAATTCAGATTTCTAATTAATAATAACATATCTAGAGTGCAAATATTGATCCATTTTCTGAATTACAATTCTATTTTCAGCTTTTTTTCTGTAATACTGTCTTTCATATCATTTGTTCACAAATCTCCACATTGACTGTCTGCCTCTTCTGGAATCATACACCTTAACATTTTGGGGATGTCATAACATTCATGTTGCCAACCCCATGACATATAATTACCTCATTTTCCAAGAATCTAAAGACTTGGACACTATCGACCACTTCCTCTTGCACAATTTTCTCCTTTCTGTAACACTCCTGTCTCCCAAAGCTCTTTTCTCTTTTTGCATTACATACCTTATTTATGGACCACTTTCATTCTGGTTTGCTTCTAGATATTGGTACATTACTCATCTCTGTTCTCAGTAGTATTTCTTGTTGTTTTAAGTGAAATAATCAAATTATAGAGCTTAAATTGTCCCTATATGTTATGCTTCTCCAATTTGAATCCCCATCTGGACCTTTCCCTGGTGCTTATATTCATTCACGTAGTTGATCCTGTTAATGAATTCAACTGAGAAATTGCACAATCTCACTTTGTTCAAACCAAACTTATCATCTACCTCTTCAAACCTGTCTACACCTTTCGTTTCCTTTTTTAGGTGATGACTCCCAGGGTTATTCCCTCATCCTCATCTAATAGTCCACTATAATTTGCATACTTTACCTTCTACTTTATATGTGTTCCCTCAGTAACAGTCTCAATTCACGTTTCATTGTATCTTATCTAGATCATAAAATTAACTCTTAACTGTCTCCCTTCAATATATTGTCTCTGATACAGTATTTCCAAAATCTTCCTTTATATTGATTAGAATTAAGGAATTTTTATTAATATGGTAATATCTCTGCTTAATACTTTCAAGAGGCTATCCCCAACATTTATAATAAAGCTCTATAATTTTACATTGGACTTAGCTCCTGCATAATTTCCTGCTTCCCACTTCTTTATCTCTCATTAATTACCTACCTATACTCTTTCTTCTTCCTCTATTTTTATTTACTAACTTCCCACATTTTAAATCATTATCTTCCTTTTTATTATCTAACAAAGATCTACTCATATTACCAAAAGTGAGTTTAAATATTATCTTTTCTAGAAAGTCTTCCCTAACACTATGTCTCATTTCAGTAAGGCAACACTAGGCTCCCTGTAAACCTCATTAGTACCTTTGTTATAGCACTAAATGGAAACCAGTGATTTCCTTGATCATTTCTTTAAGTAAATGATGAAACTTTAGACTCTTCCTTTGAGGATAAGTTTATGTCTCCTTTCTTTCATAACCTACACACAGGAATATTGCCATTTCACACTACTCTCTCTAACTCCCTAGTCCAGCATACCAACATGAGCCAGAGTTTCTATAACTTTTTAACTTGTCTCCTGTGACGTCCCTTGACTCCAAAGACTCTTAAAAACACAGCAGCCAGATTGATCATTTTTCAATGTAAGTCAGTTCATGTCATTTCTCTGCCCCAAACTCCAGCATAGTTCCTCATTTCACATGGAGAAAAAGCCAAACTCTGCAAGCGCCTACATAATCAGTCCTCTAAACCCTCTCTGACCCCGACTCCTCCCACTCTACCTGACATCAACACTTGGCTTCTTTACCACTGGATCATATCACCTCAGGGTTTTTGTGTTCAATATTCTTGCCTCATAGAGCCATGTGAGAAACTCTCTTACCTATATCAAAATGAGAAAGTGTTACTTTCTCATTGAGACTTAACTATATTACCATACTAAAAAATGCAGTCTGCAATTCTTGTTAGTCTCTTCTTGCCACTTTACTCATTTTTCCCATAGTACTTACTGCCTTCTAATGTATTACTAATTGTGTTATTTATTTATTTTCTGCTTCACTCTTCTAGAATGTAAGTTTCATAGGAGAAGAATTTTCCATTTTGTTCACTTATATATTCTCATCAAGATCCCCAGGTTTGGCTGGCTGTGAAGGTCTTTTCCTGAAAAAGTGAACCTGTAAAGACTGGGAAAGGTGACTGCTTTGTAAATGTGCAGAAACAATGCAAAAATATAAAGATCATGAAGATTTAAAACAACATGACACCTTTGAAGCAACTAACAAAGCTCCAAAAACTGATGATATGGTTTGGCTGTGTCCCCACCCATATGTCATCTTAAATGAGGAAGAAAAAAATAAAGGACTTCAGAGCAGTCAGAAAACAATGAACAAAATGGAAAGTTCTTACCTACCAACAATTAGTTTGGATGTAAATGTGCTGTTTTTTAATCAAAAGACATAGAGTGGCTGAATAGATCTGGAAAAAAATTTAAAAGCAAGGTACAGTGGGCTAGGTGTGTCAGCTCAGACTTGCAATCCCAGCACTTTGGGAGGCTGAGGTGGGCAGATCACGAGGTCAGGAGTTCAAGACCAGCCTGACCAACATGGTAAAACCCTGTCTCTACTAAAAACAGAAAAATTAGCCAGGCATGGTGGCACGCACCTGTAATCCCAGCTACTCAGGAGGCTGAGGCAGGAAAATTACTTGAACCCTGGAGGCAGAGGTTGCAGTGAGCTGAGATCACATCACTGTACTCAGTCGGGGTGACAGAGCAAGACTCTGTCTCAAAAGAAACAAAAAACACAACAACAACAACAAAAAAATATCAACAACAACAACAACAAAACAAGGTCAGTGATAAGCTACCTACAAACTATCACTTTAGCTTTAAGGACACACATAGTCTGAAAGTAAAAAGATGGAATGAAAGAATATTTCATGCATATAGTAAACAAAAGAGAGCAGAGGTGGCCATACTAACATCAGACAAGATAGACTTAAGTAACGACTGTATTCCAAATGTCTAGAGCAATGCCTGACAAATGGTGAGATTTAAGTAAATATTTATTAATCAATGAGGAAACGAATGAATAAATGAAAATAGAATTCATAAGTTATTTCTCTATTTCTACTCCTAGTATAGTGCATGACATACACATACAGTGGTGGCTGAACAATTGTTACTAAACAATTATTACTAGAATAAATGCAAGAATGAACATAAAACTAAATACAATAGTGATTAAACGAATGCTTGGAAGACATCGTGGGATACATAAAAATAAAGATGTAACCTCTGATTTAAAAATGCTTCCCATCTGGGAAGGATAGGCAAAGTATGCAATTGTAAAGACCCGTCTAAAATTTAGAAACAATTTCTAGTCTTGACTCTCCTGTTCTGCTTTGGAAACTACACTATTGCTGGTTAGAAGAACTGCCAAACTTTCATCAGCATTTCTCACAATTTCCACTGGGAACCTAACTATTTTTATGTCTTAAATTCTTTCTTACTCCACAGACTAGCCAATGTTCTCCTCATAGAGAGCCTTAATATCATTTTTTTTCTGTTGCAGCAAACATTTATTATATCGTTGTGATGGGAACATTCAAAATCTGCTCTTCCAGCTATTTGAAGATATATAATAAATTATTGTTAATTATAGTATGCCTGTAGTGCTACAGAAGAGTGGGACTTACTCTTCCTTTCTAGTTGTACTTTTATAGTCATTAATCAACCGTTGGCAGTCCCCTGCTGCCTACTCTTCCCTACCTCTTTTCTGCTCTCTACTTACATAAGATCAGCCTTTTTGGCTTCTGCATATGACTGAGAACATGCAGTATTTATTTTTTGGTGCCTGGCTAATTTCACTTAACAATGTTCTCCAAGCTCATCTATGTTGCTGTGAATGAGAGAAATTTTTTAAGTTGCAAAATAGTATTCCATTTTGTATGTATATCATATTTTCTTTATCCATTCGTGTGTTGATAGACACTTAGATTGATTCCATACTTTAGCTATTATGAATTGTGATACAGTAAACATGGGAATGCAGGTATCTCTTCAACATACTGATTCCTTTGCTTTGTGTATATACCCAGTAGTAGGATTGCTGGATCATATGGTAGTTCTATTTTTTTTTTATCTTTTATTTTTATTTTTTGAAAGAGAAAGAGATTTTAGAAAAAGAGAGAAAAGGAGAAAGAAAGAAACAGCAAAAGAAAGAAAAAAGAATGAAAGAGAAAGAAAGAGGAAGAGATTTTAGAAAAAGAGAAAAGGAGAAAGAAAGAAACAGCAAAAGAAAGAAAAAAAGAATGAAAGAGAGAAAGAAAGAGGAAGAGAAAGAAAGAGGAAGAGAAAGAGGGAGAGAGAATGAGATTCTTGTTTTATTGCTCAGGCTAGAATACAGTCTAAAAATGAGTATTAAAAACCTCTTTTATGCCAATAATTGTGTTTAACAATGGAGACAGGAAGGAATAGGGGATGAAAATAACAAATAAGCAGACAACCAATATTTTATTTAAACCTGTGAAATGCTATGCAATTGCTGGGGAGTGATTTACTTCCAGTTATGTGGTCACTTTTAAAATAGG